>NW_019775691.1:60718-96006 GCF_001039355.2 Lingula anatina | reverse complement strand
TATTATATAATTGTATTTTGTAAGAAAAGAACAGTAGGAAAAACTTTTATCAGATATAAATGTTACAATGGTTGGTTGACATCGAATAATCAATAAATGAAAATTAACGTACAGTATCCCTTTGGCGCCTTGTTTCCATCATGAAACTTTAGGTCGGGCATGTTTTCCGTTCCCCAGTTGCTGAAAGACAGTGCATGTAATTAAGAATGTACCTTTTCCCGCCTATATATACCCTGCATATTTCACTAAAACTGTCCTTGTCTAACTACAGATTTATACTTGTCGAGCAATTTTAGCAAAAGTTCTGTATTCGACATTGTAGATTTTAAGTTATGTTCAAAACGAAAGAAAGCCATTTCATAACAAAAGAAGTAAACCTTTAGTAAGTGAATTTTGCTTCATGTCGCCTTATTGTGAGCTGTATTTTTTCAAATTTACGTGCAAAGAATTTCAGTAATATGAGGAAAATTAATTTTAAATTATCAATTTTCAAACCTACTGGAGAAACTCGAGCACTGGCGTGTGCTGTTTTCTGTGGAAAAGAAACTGCATCCGTTCTTTGAGGTCAGACGGCACGGTCTCCCCCTCTTCTGTGTACCCCATAAAGTACATTGTGGTCTTGAGGTTCTCTAGGGGAAAGGTCGCTATTAGTTTCATGCCCAAGACTCTAGAGTAAAAATCTACTGTCACACGAGGGTCTCTGATACGGTAGCATGTATGATGAAATGAATGAGTCTAAAAGAAAAAAGTAGAAAAAAAAAACGACTGTCACAACAACAACAACAACAATAATAAATGAAGATTCTTTCTAAGGCGGAAACTATTTTCGAATTATTTTCGGGTTCAATATTTTTCCTTTTTAGTATTTAAAGTATGTGTACAGTGTTTTTGGGATTCATGTCAACGCATAAAGGTAATTTTTATGTCACGGTAATTCTAAGCGCCCAACGCACCGTGCGACAGAAACGGCGAAATGTGTTGCGGCACGCGTTTGTATGGTGTTCATAATCTCAAAGGGAAATAAAATATTCTATTGGCAGCTTTTAATATTTTGCCTGTTTTCTGAGAAAAATAGTGAAGATTAATTTTATTATTATTTATTATCTTAAAAGTCAACCTGACATCTTATTTCCTTTTTCTTCATTTTTCTAAGCGGGGAATGTTTGTACCTACATCACGTTCACTTTTATTACGTGCATATATGTGTGCGTTGTGAAACCTAATAAGACTTCCTGACCTACTTTTTATCATTATCACAAATACGCATACAGATATGTACTCGTTTATATATCTGACGAAATTACCAGTGTTGCAGGCACAAAAATGCCCACACGAACACGCATGCACGCACGCACACACACACACACACACGCACGGAAACTACCGTTGCTGTAGACCCCCAACCCCCTCCCCCCACACACAGGCACACATAAAGGTCAGGGCTTGGACACGATTCCCTCTTACACCTGAGATACACTTATTAATGATAATATTAATATGAAACGTATACAGACTGAGTTTCACCTTCGTCTCTGGTGGAGGTGGCTTCACACACCGCTCCACCTCTTCAAAAGGGATAGGCTTAGCATCCATCGGTAGCTTGTGTCGGACCAGCTCAGTTCGCGAAGAGTGTCCGGGGCAGTAGGTTTTGCCGGGTGTCTGGGCGTTACACCTGTCTGGTTGGTCTCCTGAATACACGTACGTCCTATGATAACACGTGCTGTCTGCTTATATCGGCTGTGATATATCCTGGCTAGACTTTGCTATGTGCAGTAGAGTTTACAGAGCCGTAGCTTCGTATTATATTGATGGGAAGGCGGGTGGCGGGGGGGGGGGGGGGGAGGTCTGAAATGAAGAATAGTAACTTTTCAGTAAAATATTCTTTGGGGGTATGGCGACTTTTTACTGTGTGTGTTATGAAGAAGAGAGAACTTGAGTCAATTTAGGCCACATTCATCGATATGTGTTGCAGTTTCAGTTCAAGGTCAAATGCTGAGCTTAATATAAATACATGCATGACCTACCAACGAATCGTTTCGGGAAAATGGAATGTGTCTTTGAACGCAAACTTTTCCAGAGAAATGTGACATTATTTACATTATTTCCCAGCAATTACGGATTCGATCAACGAATTCAAACGAATAAAGCTGTCAAGTTCCTCATTTTTAGATGCCATGATGGCATTGTCTTCTCATCAATCAGGCATGACGGTGTGTGTGGGGGGGTCGCCTTTTTTTTCGTCCTTTGCGTTGAAATATCGTCCTCAATGCCACAAAAACAAATGAATTAACACAGGTTTAAACATGAAAGTATCAGTCATTAGAATTATTTAAAATATTTCAAAAATGCCGAAGAAAAACACACACACACACCGCAGCAGAATTTAAAAGCCAAATTGATGGTACAAACAAGACGCATCTCTAAAGGAAATAGTATGTATTAACCAGGTATTCCTGTTATGGAGATCAGCTCGGTCTTTCTTCAGCGGGAATGTTGCTATGTATATACTGCGTATAAATATGTAAACCCTGGTTTTAATACCAAACTATAACGGGAAGTTTTGTGTGGACAAAGCCAAAATGTGTCTGTCTGTTGGAATACTGTGTGCCGTATTGTTATTTATGATTGCAAATGGAGAGGTGAGTTGATATTTTTACAGGGCGAATTTTCTAAACGCTTGGTCTGCATGAATGGTTATTAATATAAAACAAGTTTTCGAAAATTTGGCACGCTAGCTGCACAGTGCGTGCAATATATCAAAGTAGAATGGATCAGTATGTTAAAAAAGAATAAGGACCCCGATCTAATACATACAGGACCGGCGGCGGAAACGTTTTTGTTATATCCAGATAATAATAAAGGGATTGGCCATAATTTCTTATTTGATTTTTATTTTCATTTATCGTTACTTGTTTTTTATTTCCTTTATTCAAGGGTCAGATACAAGGATATTATAGTAAGTAAACCGACAATAACGTTAAAACAAAATATAATATATAGTGTATTTATTAGTCACAATAGACTTTTTTATTGCTCATTCAATTTCTTTTGGTAAATTTGCAATTCTTTAGTTCTGGTTTCGCCTACAACCATTCTATACTGTAAGTATAGTAAAATCGGCCATCAGTAAAAAACCAAAATGCTGTTGTCTGGGACAGGTGGTAGACGATATCTAAAGTGCAATCATAAATAGCATAAGAAAGTGTCACTGGTTTCTTATCTTATATGTGAATATTCAGCTTGTAAATTCTTTTCCAGTTCCACTATGTCCAGAGGATCAGGTTTGGAAATTCTGCGGATCTTGCAAGGCGACTTGCAGAAACCCGTTCCCGATTTGTGCAGCAGTTTGTCTACCGCCGCAGTGCGAGTGCCCGCGTGAAACTGTGTACCATAAAGGACGGTGCATCGGGGTGGATCAGTGTCCGTAACTTTAATATTGGTATATACTGTAGGTCGACCAAAACAGTGATATTCCAGAGTACCAAAGAACAGTTTTCAAACACGTCTGTACATCGTCACACAGCCTACAGCACACAGACTGGTCCATTATCTCTGCAGAACGACGCCTGGGTAGTTGTAGGATGTCAACGCAAGCTGAATCCCACGTATATATTTTTTTTACCCAGGAATTCAGGATTTTCAATACTAGTAGGCCTACTCAACACCCAATAGTATAGACGATTTGTTCGAAGGTCCCACAAGCAATCTGTCTCATATAATTTGACGCTAAAACGAAGTTTAGTTATTAGAATTGATATTATGTTAATGTTACCCCTTTCTATATTTAAGTTAAAATAAGTTAAAATAAACTACTAATTAACATTTGCCTGCGTTACTGATGCCGCAAACCTCGTTTACAGCGAAGAAATTGATTGAAAAATAAAATAAAAATGGTAAGCGAAGTTTTAGATTCTTGTTGATGCTCAATTTAATCAGCAAAAGTTATGCTGATTGTAGTCAGCGAGAGTCTCCACAGAGTTGGGTCGTTCCACGTAGACCGCTGGTGTCTACATTCAGATGCACACATCGTACAGGCTGGATCGGTCTATCTCTGCGGGGGGGGGGGGTCTCGCTTAAGTGCAATCAATGGAATCAGCTTAATTCTCTGACACGCCTCTTCGAGCAGCTGCATGGGGAATAATTAACCATCTCGTGTGTGTTGGACCGACCCAGCTAGTACGATGTCTGAATCTGAATGTGTCCACTGTGGCTTGACTGACCACTCATACAGCCAAAATGACAAATGACATCTATTAAATCTTTATATCGTATTTAGCAATATGTTCGCGTGAGGACATCAGTTGGACTGTATCTGGTCTGATTTAGTGAAGTTGTGGTGCCAGTAGCCATGTCCTTTTTTAACGATAAAAACCACCAGTATGTGAGACTAGATTGTTCTCAATTGCAAAATATTTTAAGTGAAACATACATGCATAAACAAATTAATTCAAATTTAGACACTGGTTAAATGGAATGTGCCCTCTATTTTCTGTTTAAATTTGACGTCAGGATATTACCTCCTTAACATACATTTTGGGCGCGCTTATCGCACTCATCGCGGGTATCCACTGGTGACAGCCAGGGATAATGGGTAAATGGATATAAATATAAAATATGCGTCAGTCTCAACACTTAAACTTCGAGGAGGATTAGCAGATACGTACAAGTATTGAAGAAGTACTAGTCAACGACCGGCATAACAATGGACACCAAATCTGCATGTATCTCGGTGTTGATGATATTGGCGGCCCTGGGTACCAGTAGTGCTGTCCTGGACCAAGAAGTCATTGGTATGTGTCAAATTTCACTCGCTATTGCTATCAATTTGTCATATATCTTCTGGTGTAGACGAGTGCGGTTGTGTTGTTGTGCTCGTAAACCGAGTTAATTGCATCATTATGCAATTGGATAAAACGCGAACGTGTCTGTAGTCTCCGATCTTAAAGCTCTGTTAATTTCAATTAAAAGCATTTCATTGCAATTTAATATTACAAGGATGTGCTNTTGGATGTCACATGTGAGAAAATAAGCTTCGGAGCTAACAAAACTGCTTATTTTTTCAGAAAACCTGCTCCATGTCTTTTTATGCAGTGTTTTCCATTTTTGTAGAATCTTTATACTTTAGTGGGTTATCAGTGTTTACTTGTAACTTACACAATATATAAAGGACTTTTACACATTTGCCTGATTAATAGCGTTTTGGTTGTGCAGTAGTAGCTAAGTCTACGTTTTAGTATCATAAAAATATTCCATCAGACCATGCATAACTTATATGCGCTGGAAGCAATATAATATAGTAGTGAATTTATAAATTTCGTTGAATTGTGATGGATAGCTTTTGCGAAAATAAAATTTAAAACTTACTATACTATATTGTCCAATCCGTGTAAATGATAAAAAGCCATTGTTTCGTTTGTAACGTTATTTGTGTCGTCTACTGACAACGAATAAAAATTGACTGTGACGTCATAAAGTGGAACTGGATGACGTCAACAATCAACTTTGGTTACCCTTCGCAACAAGTTGGAAAGATAGCAACTCAAGATGTCTTGCGGATTATCTTACTTGTTTCAAACTAATCTTACACGCCGAAGAATTGCGCGAGCAGTGGCTTACGTCAGATCCAAGTTATTTGGTAAGAAGCCCAGAAAAGCTCCTAGCGAAAAGACCGCCATGAAGACGTCCTTGGACGATTATTTACTTGATGATGCAGTTCTTCCTATGTTCGTAGAGAAATGCATTGCGTATATTGAAGAGAATGGGCTCGGTTCAGAAGGACTGTATAGAGTACCTGGAAACAAAGCACATGTAGAATTACTGTTGAAAAAGTTTAAAGAAGGTGAGTTAAATAGAATAAGGTTGTGGTTTTTTATCATATCAGTCCCTGGGAATAAGATATGTGTAAAATTAATGCAACAAATGTTTAAGAAAATTATGTTTAATATTGTAAAACATATTTACCCCTCGAATGACACTTTTTTTATATATATATTTCATATTTTTCTAAAAACTATTTTATTAACTGAGAAAGTAGTTTTTTTCCTACCAAAATTTCAAACGAAAGACTTGCGCCATAGTAAAGAATGCACGGGGACAGAAATATTTCTCCAAAATTTTTTTTATATGGGATATGATTGCTCTTTGAATGTTATCCAACTGCTTTTGTTTCACAGATCATAGTTTGGTTTTTGATGATTTGGAAATCTCTGTCAGTGATGTGGCAACAGCACTGAAGACTTTCTTCCGTGAGCTGCAAGAGCCACTGATTCTTACCAAACTTAACGACGACCTTATAAATGCAGCAGGTAAGATACTATAGCAGATCTGGAAGACGCCCTTTTTCGCAATTTTTAGAATCTATTTTTTTTCATGTTGCCAAATTTAGCAAATGCATTTTGCAGGAGTTTCTCTGTGAGAGATATTTAGATTTGGTGCTTATTTATTTATTTATTTATTTATTTAGAGGTTTTCTGAACTTATTTTTAAAATCATTTGAGGTGTGATTTGTCATTTTCAGGTATCCAAGACAAAACATGTCGCCTTCAAGCTCTGAGAGATGTGCTTCAGAAGCTTCCTGCTGCCCACTACCGCGTGCTTAAATTCATGGCCACACACTTGAACAAGTGAGTTGGATTCTACGATTATTAAGTCATGCCAAATAAACAAAAGTGTTCTCAAAATCACTTTCAAAATAGTTTTTCTTAAGGCGCCGATCTACGTTTTGGCGAATATTTGTATCTTTCGTAGATAATGATGTTAAAGATATAACATATAAAATATATGTATGAAGGTTATAAAAGACGACACAAAAATATCTCAGTTTCGAAAATTATATGCACACCCTATATATTTTTATCATCAGTATGTTTGATTGATGGGTTGTTTTTTTTTCAGAGTGGCATCACTCAGTTATGTCAACTGCATGACCAGTGCCAATCTTGCCATTTGCTGGTGGCCCACACTACTACGGCCAGAGTTTGCCTCTTTGACCGACATGGCATCTAGCGCAGCCCCACTCCAGGCTGTTGTGGAAACCATCATTGACCAACACGGGTTCTTGTTTAATGAGGAGAGTGAAGTGTAGACATTGCGTTCCACGTAAAATCGAAATCCTTCAGATTTCATGCAAAACAATTTCTAAACGTCTACGGATAGCTCATCTTTGCTGCTCATTATATTGTCCAACGAAGGTTTAATACGAAGAAAGGGCAGTTTAAAATTCATCCGCTCAAGTTATCCATGATTAAGCTATTGGAAAATCTAAGAGAACCTTGTGACATTTGCGGCGTATTTCTGGCGCCAGTGGTTCCAACCGATGTGGATGAATCTGTATCATGTTCATTCATTCCAAATAAATGATACGCCGAGCGTTATGATTACGAAGTCAGGTGACGAGTCTAAAAACTGGTAGTTTTTACCAATTCATCTATCAGTAACTTATTGATGCATCTATTCATTTTGTTTTGTACCCATATTATGTACATATGTATATATTGTAAATATTTTCACAGATACATTTCATTTGTTCCTAAAGGTATTGATATCCATTTTGAAATTTGTGAATAAAACATCAACATATAAAAGATGTGTTCTATCTGTATTGACATGGACTCGAACTCAACATTTTCGCATCTGAAGTTAAAGGAGTGGCACGCAATTGCCTTGAACTCTCTGGGGTCGATCGTCACTATGTATTGCATTGAACTTTATACATGTTGTAGCAAAAGTTGCCATAGGACCCCCTTGTGCTTCTAGTGTCCTATAAGACCAGACACTTTTATTGATACAAAATAAAATGTTAATTTGATGCATAAAGATAAGGAAATACTTCATTCGGTTCCGTTTTTGGACGTGTACTGTAAATGCCAATTTGCATTATGACCCCTGATTTGTACTAGAAATTAGGACACCACTTTAACTGTGTAGGCCTACTTTAAAGTCATGGGTGGCAACATTGCCGTCATATCTTTGCAATATTACCAACACCATTATATTTCATGCCTAAAAATTTCCTCTAGGTGACATGGTTACATGGGTCCATGTTCATGTCCATGTATATCAAGGTCCCTTTTCGATATTACAAATGCAATGTGCCCCAAAAAGTGTCTGCTCAATGCTAACAACAACGACAATCTCTGGGAACATAGTTTTTAGATTCAGAGGTATCCCTCTTTCCTCCCCCCCCCCCTCCCTCAATATTTCGTTGCCATATATATTTCACAAATACAGAGTTAGTTTGTTGTACGCGGTATGTCGCAAGTAAGAGCAGCCTGAGCAGGGCTCCGTAACTCGAAAGCATCGCGAATTGCGAATAGCGGTACCACCTTTTATTCCGAGGCTATTATTTGGGGCGAGTATGGGTGAATTATGAAATCGAGACGCTTGCGCTACGGGCCCAGGTTAGCAAATGTACATGTATAGGCCATGAATATAATGTCACCATTGTAAATTGAGAAAGATAGTATCGGCGTTAGGGGGCACAATTCAGGCACCAATTTTGGCGATGAAAAGATTGTCACCAGAGCAAAGTAACTAGTGTGACATTGTTTTAATCAAGATCCGCCCGTAAATAATAATGGTAATAATGATAATGATAACAACAGCAGTATAATGATGATAATCACATAAATGATAAACACATTTGTTGTGTACTTCATAGCTTGGACATAATAACTCGTTATTATGTCCAAGTTCAAAGGAAGCTACCCGATCTAAAAACACATGTGCAGTAACTGATTTATTCATATTTTTCATTAACTTCAGATAAGATCTGCGATACTGGAATCCAGCTGAATACTCACCCTGAGTCCTGTAACAAGTACGTGCAGTGTCACCATGGTATTGGCTTTGAGAGGGACTGTCCGGCAGAGGGCATGCGGTTTAACGTGGTCCTCGGGGTGTGCGACTGGGGAGAGGCCACCGAATGTTTGCCGGGTGAGTCACAGGGTGTTTTAACATTGGATACACGGTGGAGGGGGAGGAAGGGGGAGGGGTGGAGGCAAAATAGATGAATTGACTCGAAAGAGTTTTGCCTTGACCTAAGCACTTGCGCATGACCGGTGTCGGGCATCATAGAGTCCGCCTTTAAAGAGAGTCTGGGACCCGTTGTTTCTAGACAGAAAGTCGATGTTCGGACTTTCAGTTTTGAAACACTGTGCACATGGGTTCGACGTACCCTGGAATTGTAGAACTTTGTGTTGTTTGAAACCGGTGTAACGTGACAAAGAGTCCCCCATGATAGACAGTCCGCTTCCCATCCATTTGTCCACTTATAAGTCAGGCTAACCCTAACCATAATAACTAAATGGAGGGTGAACTCTGTTACACGGACCCTCAGTTTCGTTGCACCGGGTCTTCATTTGTGTAATTCATGAAGACAAAAGCGGTTTTTTTATTTTTAAATGTGTTCAAAATTTAAAAGTTGACAAATCCATAGAGAGGTTTCTATATGCAGTGCTCCGACCCTTGATCAGATGCATATGTCTGGTGATTAAAATATTGAAATAAAGTAAATTTGCACAAAAAAAAAAGACACCTGAGGGAATTTTTCAAACAAAACGAAGGAAACCATTTCCAAAGAAAACGTAAATGAAAACGAAATAATATTTCTCTTCTTAATTTGTCTTACAGATGGTTGGCGCACGCTGCGGCGACTGGGGTGCACGTTTGACCCGCAAAATATTTACAACAAAGAATTCCATACCAACCCTTCTCTCCCTGTCCCTGCCAACTCTACCGACCTCACGCCATATCTAGAGGCCTGTGTAAAAGAGGCCAGACTCTCAGGTATTCTAAACTTTGCTATTTCATTCGATGGCCGTTGTTTGACCACTGAGAGTGGCAACGGAGGAGATTTAGAGGGCTTAGATGCCAGCTGTACCATCTATGACGTGTTCGAGGGAGGCTTGCTGGTGTACGCGTTTGAGGAAAGTAGGTGGAGTTTTATCGTATGTAGTTGAAGTTGAAGCTTGCAATCGATAAATAAATAAATAAAGTCCTGATAATTTCTGAGGACAAATAAAGGTCATGAACATTATATGATAACAAAAATCATAACAATTAGTATTATATAAAGTGCGTTTTATCCTGATGTTTGCTAAGGGGATACATGTCCTCAAAGGAAAAAGGTTAAAATCTCCAAGAAAATGAAAAAAAATTGCTATGCAAATATAGAGCGTCCTTGCGTGCCCCTTCGACAGGTTTCGTTGTTGAATATGTCATCTTCACTTGAACAAATACAAATTAAGCTAAAATCTACAAAATATCTAGATCTGATTGCTAAAATTTGCAATTTTTGCAATATTAATTATTATTATTATTATCCCAGCGCCGGTGAGGACTGATATACAACCTTCTGTGGTTGAGTTTGGACTGTTGGTATTGTGTTCTACGGGTGCAAACCCCCTGAGTTATAATGGATACGGCTGTTACTGTGGGCTTGGCGGTTCTGGTACACCGGTCGATGAAACAGATAAGTAAGTGAACATATGGATTTGAAAGTAAAGCACGTCTATGGATTTGAATTTTCTCGATTGTTTCTTTTTTTAAAGCTTTATTTTCATTGATTCATTTTTAACGCAAAATTTATAGATAAATAATCGTGATGTATCTTTGTAAAGATGACTGTGTAGTTCTTCTTTTTGAAATCCTAAATCGCCTTCCTTTATTATAGATGTTGTAAAATTCACGATGACTGCTATACTGCCATACAGACCAGTGGTACCTGTGCATTGTCTATATCAGTTTATGTCGTCCCGTATTCTTGGGACGGGTGCAATCCCACTGTTTGCAGTAAGTATCCCATAACCAGTCGATTTTCAAAAGAACTTATGTCAACTCACCTCTATACATGCCGATAGACGGAGAAAGTGGAGAAATGTCACTCTTAACCGATTTGGAATCGCCAAAAGCTCTAACGAGCAGTTCTTCGTTATGATGCCTCTTCCGATATATTGAAAAAAAGTTCGCAGTCGAGAAGCAGTTCCCATACGTATACATGGAAAGACGCGAATGATAGCAGGCCAAATAGTTCGTGGATTGCAATGCGGTGCTTGCAGACAATATTTATTTAATCGGTCATGAAATAGCAATTAATTCGCAAATTAAGTCTCAAACAGCAATTGCCGTTTATGAGGCCCGTTTTAAAACGCCAATAGTTCTTTTTTTAAATTAATAGTTCTTGCAGCAACTTTACTTTCTTTTTTCAGAGCCTGCAAGTTATTATTGGTTTTTCGGAACATGCCGAAATGCTGTGTGTGAATGCGACGCGGCAGCTGCGCAGTGCTTCAGTGATCATAGGGAAACGTTTAGTCAGAACTACGTGAACTACGACAAAGATGGAAAATGTTGAAAATACAACACAAGAGTCACGTGGGACTGTAAAAACTGTAATAACTTGACGTTGGAATATTATTGGATTATTATCTTGATTAAATTCTAACGTCTGAGAAAGCGACTTGTGTTGTTTTGAAAGAATGTTTGAATTACATTGAATTCCAAACAAATTCATTTAAAAATACAAATATTGATCGATCTATAGGAAAATTAAACTACTTGGCCCAGTTTCCTCAACACTGGATAATACTATCCATAAGATAAAGCAGTAATCCCCCAGGCAGTTGCCCTGTGTATATAGTAATGTTTTCTGAATACTAGATACTTATTGTGCCTCTGATACTGTTATCATGTGGTTAAAATGGCTCCTCATGATAACTTTCCACATAACAATTTTATCCAATGGATAGTGTATTCCATGGGACAGCGCTATCCAGTGTTGACGAAACTGGGCCCTTGTGTATAAAAGGTGTCCATTTCGATAGAAATTATTTTGTTTTTCGCTTTGTTTAGATTAAAAAGAATTCTGCAAAATTTCTATTCATTTCAAAGATAACCAGAGCTGTATAAGGCCCCATTAAAAATAGGGGACTAACTAGTCCGAGGGTCAAATATGGCCGACCTACTTGAATACTTCCCTACGGGATATCTACATGTATAAGCCGATTAGACGGCAAGTTTTGTTGTGGGTCGCCATATTTGACCCTCGGACTAGTTAGTACCCTATTCTGAATGGGGCCTTAAAGATATAAGGGGATAAATGAAGAAAGGTTATCCCCTTAACCCCGGATCCCCGGCTCCTACGCCTATGTTTTACACCGTCTAAATTCCTGAAAAATCTGCAAAATATCCCACCATCGCCAATGAATGGTGGCAGAAACAGAGTTTTCAGTGTGCTCTGAAACTTGGTGTGTTACATGCAGACCGGACGTAAAGGTTAATGCTGTCCCTCACCAGTTCTCGAAACACCAGCCAGGCACATGCAAGCTCTTACGAATTTATTAGTGATTAGCGATTTTAACATGGAAATGGACTCGTCTTTGAATAACTAGATAAAGAACTACAGTGCAGAATGCTGTACTATCGATCAGTGTACAGTGAATAATAGTATATTACCAGGACATATAACGGGATGACCTCTAATGGGATGGTCCCAAAGGGGTTTATAAGCCAATGGCAGTAACATATATATGCAGTATATCACAGAAGGATATCCCAGCATTCTTGGGTAAAGCAATTTGTATAAGTAATGGCAACATGGCGTTAAATCACTTGGTATTGTTCACCGGTAATATATTATGGATTGAATGAGAGTTCGTTTCAGAATGGAATAAGGATTAAACGTATGAAAACCTGAATGTTGAACCCGGTGGAGGAACATCAATGGCATATGCATGTACCAGTACACCCGGTGTGTATCCAAATGCCATTCACTGTTGACCTTCAAGCCGGATAACTCAATATAAAACGTGGAAAGATGACGATCGATTGAGTCAATTACAAGTCTTCAAGTACGCAAAATCACTGCACTGTACATTTGTACACATTGCTGAGGAAAGGTGCAAGTATTAAACCGTTGGGACTCTATTTGGAAGGTTTCAGTCTGGGTTTAGTGAGTTGTCTCATGTAAACTGGCATGGTTTGGACAGGAATAGAGAGGCTGACATTTTTCATACCAGGTTCCTCTCGACGACAATAGATCTACTATCAGTGTGACAGATATTACATGGCAAGAACCGAACAAAATCAAAAATGGACGAAAACCTGTCAAGAGGCTACGTTCAGCTCAGCAAACAGAGGGCTAGTGTGTCCAGCATTGGTGGCCAGTCCAGTGAGAGTGGGCAGTCCCCCTCTGGCCTCAATGTACCCCACGACACCTGCAGCTGCATCTACCTTGGTCTAATTCTGGCCGGAGCTGGGTTCTTGCTGCCATACAACAGCTTTATCATAGCGGTTGACTACTACCAAGATCGTTTCCCCGACACAACAATAGTATTCGATATGAGCCTTACATATATCTGTGTCGCGTTTGTAAGTGTGTGCATTAACAATGTACTGGTGGAACTGCTGAGTCTTCACACTAGGATTACAGTGGGATACGTAATTTCGTTCTTGACATTGTTAAGTGTGGCGTTATTTGACGTGTGGTTTGAGCTGCTAACCAGGGACAGTGCCTATAGGGTCACATTGGTGGCCGTGGGCACCGTGGCCCTGGGCTGCACTGGTAGGTGTCGCCTTTAATTATGACCGCTTTATTTTACCAGTTCAATGCCCGATATCAGAAGAAGGCGAATCGTACCATGTTGCATGAAACGTGTTATAGATATAAAGACGAGTTGGGTGGGGTTGAGGTTTTGTGTCCTAGCTCCTATTCTGCTCCGTTATTTTTACTTTCCAAATTAAATAACAGCATCAATGCAGAGAAAATACGCTGCAAATATTACGATGCACCTGAAACTGACAAGCCATTGCTTCTTCAGCAAAACGAGTTCGCTCACTTCTATTGATTATCGATATACCAAACAATATACGTTTACTCAGTTGCAGCTGCCTGTGTATTGAGAGCCGTTTATTAAAGACCGTATCTGCCTTGATAAAATAGAATGCACTAAAGCGATTACTATAGATTCGTTCGCTGCAAATTTGCAATCTAATCCGCAGTTTGGTGTCTGTCCTTTCTCCTGTTCAGTATGATTCAGTTTTGTCTGTGAACGCGAGTAAAGATTACGATGTCAAAGATTCCTGAATTCGAATACGGAGTGAAGTCTTCTTCACATTTGGGATGATATGGAAAATTTATTAATTAATATCGGGCTAGTTGTTACTAGGTCTGCTTTAGCAAATGAACTATTTATCTCCAAAAATGAAAAAGGAAATGGTGAAAGTAAAAAATGTCAGAACTGAGGATCTCGTTGAAGACCTATTACATGTATTTGATTCTGTAACTAAGATATAAAATGTTGCTACAGAAGGCGCTGACGTTTTATCAGCTGGAATAAATTTGACATCTTCTTTATCTGCACCTTGCAGTATTCGCGGGTCTAATTGTCTACTCTGTTCTGAACCACGTCGTCGTGGCAGCAGAGATAATAGAAATAATATTCCTAGGCCTAAATTCTTTTCTTCATCAAACGTACTTCTGACAGCAACCAACTGATAAGAAAGATCAACTGAAACTCGTAATTAAATGTGATTAAAAAATCAATAGGACGAAGATGCTTTCCAAGCACTGCGTTAAGTTATTAGAAAAAGAAAAAAAAAGATTCATGGTACAAGTACAGTAAGAAAGGGATCATTTTCAATAACGGGCTCAACGTCTCGCAAGTTAATTTGATGTTGGGTGCTTCAGCAAAAAGTGTAGGCTACGCCAGTGAATATCGACCTCAGCAGTATAAGTACACGCGTCAGTTAAAGTCTTTAGTCCAATTCTGTTCTTCGTTCATGTCAGTTCAGTGCATGATAAAGGTCCATTAATGCATCCATCAATTGTCAGTTTGCAATTCGGTATGGCATTATAAGTTAATTAACCAGAGATGGACGGAAAATAATAAGGAAAAGAAGGGAATGTTCTTGGTTCATTATGTATTCTTCACATCCTATTTCATATGTGAACGATACCCATGAATACGAGTTTCTTTCCGTTGTTCGTTTCAGTTCAACAATCCAGTTTCTACGGCTATACCAGTATGCTGCCCATGAGGTACACGCAGGCAGTTATGACAGGCGAAAGTAAGTGTCAATTAAGTCGCCCCCTCTTTCCTGTCCAAACTTCTGGGGACATGCACTTTATTGCAATACCCATTATGTAATCCCTCCATGTAATCTCTCTGGACTTTGTAATGACCACTTCACTCATTAACTGGTTGTGTGTGTGTGTGTGTGTGTGGGGGGGGGGGGGGGTATTGCGAGGGGGTTCCAATTAAATGTCAACATCTTAAGGTTTGGCCCAGAAAACTTTTGTTAATCCGCCGAGAACATGGCGTTTAAGGACATAAAGAGGGGTGGTCTCTTAGATCAGTTATTTATTAATAACTAATATGATAATAATTAAACTTTTAAAATTATTAAAATTATGTAATACTGTATAAGGAATCTTGACGTTAGATAATATTTGAGATCACAGCACAGGGTGACATCTTTTCATACATTATGTCATCGATTTCTGCCAAACGCACTTCCGTCGACCATTGATATGATAAGATAATATGAATAACTTAATTTCGCAAGTAAGACAAAATGCTTTTCTTAAGACTTTGCAATGTGGAACAACATTTATGCATAAGCTTTTCATTTCTAGGACACATCTTACAAAAAATGAACGAATAAATGATTTTGATCCGCCAATGTAGATATCTGGAGGAGCGTTTCACACTATAATCACATATTGATAGAAGATGATGGTGATAAAGTCATATAAATTCATTAACGAGTCCACAATGAATTTTTTTTCAAATTTGCATTCCACAAAACAACATATTTTGTTGTTCGTATTACAATTTACCCTATATGTGGATTAAAACCAAATTTCGGGTATGTGCTTTTGAGAAGCCGGCTACTGTTGTTGTTCAGACAACGTTCAACCAACAATGTGCAAAAGATGCCTGCCCTTTAGTGTTAAAACTGAGTGTTATGTTTAATGCAGTGCAATGATTATTTTCCAGGTGCAGCAGGCCTTTTGGTGTCAGCAAACCGTATTGTGACGAAAGCTCTTCTTAATGATGAAAAGGTCAACACCATGATCTTTTTCTGCATCTCCGTTGTGACCGTATTCGCTTGCTTTGTCATCTTCAACCTAATCCGCAGGACGGAATTTGCGAGATTCTACGAGAATATATGTCGTACAGCTGGCAAACCAGACGATAAAGTGGGATTTTCCAACCAGACCGTGATGCAAGAAGAGGTATGGTACTCAGAGAAGGCCCATGTTTAGTGGTGCAAAATCAATGGCGGATGAAGACAGTATATTGGGACAATTACCACCCCCTTTAGAATCGGAGATACCCCCATCTATATGTAACATCCCCCCCCCCCGCTCTCACCGGGAAAAAAAATACGGTATATTTAGATAAAAAGAGTTAAAACCAAGCAATCATCTGTCCCTATGCCCGACATATAACAGTAAAATTGCCGTAGTCTTTTATTACATATTAGCCTTGCTTCGCTGTGTAAAATATTTTATGCCCCCCCCCCCCTAAAAATGGCAAAATCCTGGATTCACTAGAGAAAATATCATTAACATTCACATTGATTTTAATAACGCCTGTTATGATAGTTTATTTTCACATTTGAAAGTGAGTGATTGCAGACGATAAGTAAAGAATTTTCGCGGCAACGACTGGGTCCGTAGTTGGGCTCACCTATCGACGAAGCATTCTTTTTAAGATGGAATCGAAGACGTTTAAATTTAAAGCGGGTTTTGCTTGGCAATTAACTTCTTATTACGACCTCTAATTATGATATAATACAGGTTGAAATAGTGGACCATACAACTAACCAAGGAAACTATGGGGTTCTGGTCATCGAGCATGACGATCAACCTAGACACGCTGTGTCGTCGTCATCTTCACGTCATAGTATTGCTGATGACGTCAGAATCAAGTCTGAACCCTGGACAGTCAGGAGACCTACAACCATATGGGCCGCCATCAAACGTGAGAAAATATAAGTCTATTTCTTTTTAATTGAAGTGTACACGTACTTGCAGTATTCTGCAGCATTAGTCAGAATTAAGTCACTATTTTCTAATTGCAGCGTGAAATATACCGATATAGTGTTAATATACCGTATATGTTTTAATACTGCATGTTTCGATCACGTTTTCTCAGTATTCTGTCGCGAAGCCCCTTTAACACTGCCAAAGGAAATAGCGTTTCTCACTCAAATCCACGTTTGACTTTTTCCATCCAGACGGCGTGGTGCTGCGGAAACGTGCCTCCCGGACCACGTGGCCTTACATGATGTCCATTGCGTTTGCGTACTTCGTGACGTTATGCCTGTTCCCGGGCATTGAGTCAGAGATCCTGAGTTGTAGGTTGGGGAGCTGGATGCCTGTAGTCCTGATGGCCATATTCAATGCCTCGGACTTCATTGGCAAGGTAGCTTTGGGCCAATTTCAAAGTTGTTATGTTACTCACAATCATTGAGAGAATGGAAATTGTCTTTAACACAGTATCGGGATATATTATTCAAACGTGTCTCACCACGTAAAATCGAAGTTTTATATGAGTTACAAGACTGTGGCGTTGATTTTGGCAAATTAATATATATGTTCCTTCTGTGTGTAACAAACCGCCACATTAAAGGGAACTAATCTACAGTATAAATGAATAAACTGAAGTTTTATACAAGCGATTACTTTGAATGCATATAGAGCTACAGAATATATTCATTTGTAAGCGCTGCCATTTTGTTCAATCAAATATCTACATTTCATCTAGAAGTAACTCTAGTAATCAACTCTAAAATAGTCTTCATATTCTTTAAGATCATAGCGTCATTGCCCTACGATTGGCCCCCTCGTCGTCTCCTGGCCTGTTCAATCCTCCGTGTGCTGTTGATTCCGCTCATGATGATGTGTGCCACGCCCCGTCTAGGACCAATACTGAACGGTGAAGGGTGGGCCATGCTGATATCATTGATTCTAGGGGTGACCAACGGTTACTTTGGCAGTGTCCCTATGATATTAGCATCCACCAAGGTGCCAGATGAACAAAAGGAGCTTACAGGTAAAATGCGCCTCTTTATAATACATAACATAACATAACATACCCTTCACGCACCTCTTTGTGTTCGTTCGTTCGACATTGTGGCATGATTTTTCCACAAATATCGGGCGGACAGACTGAGCATTAGGTATGTGGTTTCGTGCATGCTACTTTAGGTATCTTTCTCTTTAATAAAAAAAATATATCGTAGTTCTTGTCACATCTCTGACATATAATATATATGTTTGTGTTGGTCCGTACGTGTAAAATTCGAGCTGGTTCATATTTTTCGCGTGTCTATACGAAAGATGTAAGATCACATTAGAAACCATGAAGGAAAAAATAATTTTGACATTTCAGGAAATATGATGACGCTTACCTACAGCATTGGTCTGACAACCGGAAGTGTCATGGCGTACGGCTTAGACGATTGGCTAGGACCTCGCCTTCCGCACGACCCCTGCCTGGTAAACAATGCCACGCTAGTCGACCTACTCAATGGAACGATATCGAGTTCATCGTTTGGATAAATGCACAAGATACAAACGTATAGGCTTTTCTAATTTTTGTTTTCGAACACAAACCAAACACTAAAGGCGCTGGACATAAATAAATAGTGAGATGGGCAAATTTCCAGGTCCATGTTGGCCATTCCACCTTTGCCATAATGCAAACAATATTTAGCATAAATGTCTGCAACAAGCAGGTTGTTGAGATGGCACTCGATAGAATCAAACGATAGAATCAAACGATCGTTATCATGACTGGTTTCTAAAATATTAATCTGTAAAAAGTAGAGTAAAATAGAATAAAATAGAGTGAAAATGAAACGAGAAAAAATACTTGCACCATACGGTAGAAAACATTAGCACTTTTGAAAAATGATAAGAATGATTATAGTAAATTAAGATACCTGAGATAATACTGGAATTGTTTCAGCTGATGGTGACCTTACAAACCGCAGTGACCTGACATGATTGTTTACAATAGAGAGCCATATATAAGGCTTTTGTACAGGCACTGTTTTGTTTCGTTCCATACATCTGTCTCCTTACATAAATGATCAGTTGCATTAGCTGTTTCCAGGACTAATGTTCGTTGTAAGGAGTTTTTTTTTTTTGTCACCGCGTAGTCTCCCTTTTTGTATTGATGAATATTATACAGTATAACGGACGCAATATAACGTAACTTATTGGGTCACTATTTCGTTCAACTTGATCTGGAAGCTACGTTCGTCCTAGGATTTCTCAACGACATAGTGTACAAGGTATAGAGGGGAAAGACAACAGCACAAGGCAGCAAATCATACCTTAAGCAGGGGTGAAGAGAAAAAGCGCCAGACAACTGATTTTCGTCAGTATTTTTTTCTCGCTATTCCACGACTACAAAAACCATTTTATCTTTACAACATTCAGCTCGAGATCGTTTTTAAAGCACATTGAAACAAGGACCAGAACTTGGTTTCCAGAGTCAGACTCAAGGTAGCATTATAACCAGATGAAGATGCGAAGCCAAGCAATATAATGTAAAATATATATTTTGCGTCAAGCTCAGTCATGGAAATCGCGGAAACCGATGTATCTACGGGTCGCCTTTGTTTCTCATGTGCTCTCTGACAGATTCCGTTCTTTTTGATTAAACATACTGGTACTGGTACTTCCTAACAAACGCGGTAAGGGCATACAATCTGTTCGTTTTTTTCATGAGAGCCGTTAAAATATGGATATGTGTGTTTTTCAGTCCTTTACCTTCAACGGAGCACTTTGAGTTTAACGATTCGGTTAAATTGTTACATTTGTACTAGCGACAAGAATGAAGATCATCTTGCTGTTTTTGATATCCGTGGTAATGCTTTACGAAATAGCGGAAGGTAGGTTATATTAGATCTATATACCTGATTACGGTATTAATTGCAATCGACTTGAGTTAATGATTTTAGAAAGATAAGAGATTGACTGGCGTTATAAAATTTCTTAACTAATAAAAGTGACAATAATAACCGAGCGTATTCCTTTTCTTTTTTGCTTGTATTTGAGCAACCTTCGCTGACTGTAGTTTAAACGCATCATACGAGTACCCTCACAAATGTAGTCAGATTTATAATATTAATTAATACGTTTAAAATATCTACATACACTGCTAAAAACGAAAAGTTATAATAAATATCTTCAAAAGTGACAATACGGATAATAATATGTGACATTGTAGTGTAGAATAGTTTCATTAGCTATGTTATTGTAATAGACTTGTGAACATTCTTTTGTCTATAGCTACTCATATTTGTCTGGTCTTACCAGCCAATATTTCGTCTGCTTGCAGCCAGACTTCATCAGGGAATGAGGTTGTGATAGGTGTGACGAAATATTGGCTGGTAAGACCAGGCAAATGTAAGTAACTATGGACAAAATAATCTTCACAAGTCTATGTGACTTTGTAATATTGAACCCAATAATAAGTGGTCAGTGTTCTATTCAAACAGGATCCCAACCACCTTGTGAGAGCAATGACGATTGCCATTGTGTTGCCTACCCCGGCACTGGATGTTATGGCGTTTGTGTCAAACAAGAAGGCCAAACCCCGTATTGCTGGAGATACTTGTACCCTACCTAAGGTTAAATGGTTCCATTTCGCTCCCCCCACTCCCCATAGCAACGGACACCATATTACGAGATTGGCAGTAATATTTTAAGTACGATACAATATTGTTATGTAACACAAACCCTGGATAATGAACTGTCAGAATCATAGTCAAATCAATTGTGCAAAATTCAAACAGTGACATACTTAGTCAGGTCAAAGATATCATCTATATAGAAATGGGCACATTTGGATCATGTTCTTTACCGCCGCTGCACTTTGTGTGGATAGATGTATATTCAGAGCTCGTTTTCAGTCACACTGAGAATAACAGTTGAATAAATTTACCACAATGAACGACAGCAGTACTTGGTTCCTAGAGTCAGATTCAGGGTTGCATTATAACCAGATGAAGATGCGAAGCCAAACAATCTAATGTATAATATATTTTTACTCAAGCTCAATCATGGAAATCGCGGAAACCGAGGTATCTACGTGCCGCCTTTGTTTCTCATGTGCTCTCTGGCAGATTCCGCTCTTTTTTCACTAAACATACCGGTTCTTCCTAACAAAAGTGGTAAGGACATATTATCTGTTCGTTTTTTACACGAGAGCCGTTAATATATGAACGTATGTGAACGATAGGTGTGTTTGTGAGTTCTTACCTTGAACGGAGCACTTTGAGTTTATCGATTCGGTTAAATTGTTCACTAGCGACAAGAATGAAGATCATTTTGTTGTTTTTGATTTCCGTGGTAATGCTTTGCGAAACAGTGGAAGGTAGGTTATATTGGATGTATTTAACTGATTACAGTATTCAAATCGACTTGAGTTAATGAAAAATAAGAAAATTACTGGCGTAAAATGATTTCTTAACAAATAAAAGTGATAATAAAAACCGAGCGTACATGTATAATGCCACTGTTAGCTAAGGGTGCACACGGTTGGGTGACGGTTCCCTGCTTTTGTCATTCATGTCCTTTTTGCAGATGTTGTTGCCATGAGTGTAGCCTGTCGAGCAGCATTTATGTTTCAAGTGGCTTTCTGAAATAAGTCCTAGGAATATTAAAGCCTTACTTAAGATTTATTACGTTTTTTAGGGAAATCACACGTGTCACCTTTGACACAGAATAACGCTAACATCAGGCAGTAATAAGTCCTAGGAATATTAAAGCCTTACTTAAGTTTTATTACGTTTTTTAGGGAAATCACACGTGTCACCTTTGACACAGAATAACGCTAACATCAGGCAGTAATTCTTTTTTGAGAGCTGGCGTTTTATACAACTTATCATTTCAGGCGGAATACTGTCAAGGAGCCCATGGATAGGTGGCGGTAAGTCGTCAATTGCTGGGAGCCAATGATTCTTTATGTATTATTCAGTAGCTAAAATGGCACTTTAGCATCACGCATATATTGCCTATATGTTATCTTTTAAAACTTCCAGAGTTTGTTGACAGAAGCATGTTTGGTCTAGTGTACATGTATTCCTGTTTTTCTTTTGCTTGTTTTAGAGAACCTTGAGCAATCTTCATTAACTGTAGTTTAAACACATCATACCCTCACAAATGTAGTCAAATTTATATCATTAATTAATACATATTTTTTAAAAATCCACATACACTGCTACAAAACAAAATATAATAAAAACTGCAACAGTGACAATGCGGATAAGTATTTGTGACTTTGTAATGTGACCCCCAAAATAAGTGGTCAATGCTCTATTCAAACAGGATCCCAACCACCATGTGATAGCAATGACGACTGCCATTGTGTTCCCTACCCTGGCACCACATGCACTGGCATTTGTATCAAACCAGAAGGCCGAACCCCGTATTGCTGGAGATACTCGCACACTATTCAAGGTTAAATGGTTCAATTTCGGCCCCCATAGCAACGGACTACGAGTAATATTTTAATAACGATACAATATTGTTACGTAACACAAACCCTGGTTAATGAACTCTCAGAATCAATGTCACAGATGTTGAACAAAATTCAAATAGTGACACACTTGGTCAAGTCAAAGATTTCATCTATATAAAAATGGGTACATTTGGATCATGTTCTTTACCGCCGCTGCACTTCTAGAGGATAGATGTATATTCAGAGTTCATTCGCAATCACACTAAGAAAAACAGTTGAATAAATCTACCGTTATGAACGACAGCAGTGCTACTGCAAGATATACTTGGTATACCTGTGTCACTGTATAATATTACGGCTGTACCGGTACATTGTAGGGGTCGATTAAAACCATGCTAAATAAAAATAAAATGCAAAATTTCCAAGGTAGTTTGTAATGAGATTTCTTTTCCCGCTTCTGAACATAAACTTGCAAATACTCAAAGTCTGTAGGCCTAGATGATTGTGGCTACAGTTCGTGTTTTGATCCCTACCATGGTTTTCATAAAGAGCAGCGTTTCTGAATAGATCGTAACAGCAGTCTACCAGAGGCGGGACCTTTGTTGGGTCAAGATGGCAGCCTTGACCATAGGAGTGTCACTGACAACTAGATGCTGATCAAAAAAATAAATTCACCCTTTCTACTGAAATATGTTATATGACATATAATCTGCTTTGTATAGTATACTAGTATATTTACTATAGTACCGCTATATTACTATTGTGCGCCATATTTTGTCAAAGCATATCACCTCATAATTGTTGCCTAGGTTTTATCAAATACATGTTTTTTAAGCAGTGAAGCCGTGATCATATCAACCTTCATTCAGAAATAAAATTTTATTTCCTTTCATTCCACGCTCGTACATCCAACAGCAAGTAAAAACAAAATGAACAAGCAAAATATCTAAGCGATTTTTGTATGGACGTATTAACTTTTTATAAGGCTAATAAGTCTGATTTTGGATTATTCATGGTATACGTTTCCGTGTACCTTTTGTCGCCATGATAGGTGGAACAATCGATCAGAGAATGTCAGCTTAACACAAGGGCGGTGTGTGTTGAACCAACAGAAGTTATACACCAACACGCATGCATTATACTCTTGCATCAAAACCAATGTAAACGTGTATTAACTCGCCCTTATGAAAATTCGTTTCTCCGTCACCATGTTAAGCATTGGCAATGAGAAGTGGTACATGTAGAGATATATCCCTCTTATCATCTAATGGTCTCTAATACTGCCTGTTAAAAAAATTGAAGAAGACTTTTTCAGCTATTTTGTATCAGGCTAGTACCGACCCCTGTGATCAGAGAGCATAGACATATTTCCACACGAGACAAAATTTAATCTTATTTCTCGACCATCAGTCGATAATAATTCAGGGGCGGATCCAGAGATATTTTCTGACAGTCTTCCTAATTATCTTTGTTGATCCGTTCCTAATTTCTGACCGTCTACCAAAACAAAAAAATAGATACCCGTCAATGTAAACTTGAAAATATGACCGTCTTCCGGAAAACCCAGAAGACGCCCTAAATCCGCCGCTGAATTATTTTCACACTTCACAAAAGACCCCTAATTTTGGACCACGTGGCTATAACCTATGTATAACTTCCATGCACAGCAAAATGATCAAATATATCCGTCTCTGAAACGTTATAGTAAATGACATGAATACTGTAAAAAATTCAAAAAAGTATTAAGGTAGAGTTAAGTGAATGACAAATTGATATTTTATTTGCAAAGCATTTTAAATTACTAATGTTTCAATGTCAGCACCTGAACAACTTTATTGCTATTATGTCATATTTTCTCTCTGCGCCAACTTCCTCTGTCTGCACTACCTACCCGCAGCAATCTCTATAAAACAAAATGAAGAAAAAGTAGCAAATTTCAAACAAAATTATGAGTAGCGTCTAGTTTTATGTCAAACAAAAACATGTCGAGTTTGTTTTATAAATTGTTGTTCAAAATTTTTCATCGAAAACAGAAAGGCATAATAGCGGGCAAAACATTTGAAAAGAATCATGTAAGTGTGATTTTTGTTTTATCGCACCTAATGATATAATATGACGTTCGGTTCATCTTTGAACAAATTATATTTGGAAACAGTCTTGGGAGGAAGGGGGGGCACCACAGCAAATTGTATATGTTACCCCTTATATAATTAACTAATTGAATTAGCTGCTTCCCCGACTAATATTTATTGTAAGAAGGTTTTTTGTCACCGCCTAGTCACCCATTTTGCATTAATGGATATTATACAGTTACAGTAAGTTATGTTATATAACGTAACGTGTTGGGTCACTATTTCGTTGAACGTGATCTGGCAGTTACGTTCGCCTTAGGATTTCTGAAAGACATACAAGGTATACAAGGGGAAAGACAACAGCACAAGTCAGCGGATCGTACCTAAAGCAGTTGTGAAGAGAAAATACGCCAGACAATTGATTTTCGTCAGTGTTTTTTTTTTCTCTTCCACGACTGCGAAACCATTTTATCATTATAACATTCAGCTCGAGATCGTTTTAAAGCACATTTAAATAAGGATCAGAACTTAGTTCTGATCCTTGAAGATGCGAAGCCAAGCAATCTAATGTACAATATATTTTTACTCAAGCTCAATCATGGAAATCGCGGAAACCGAGATATCTACGTGCCGCCTTAGTTTCACATGTATTTCCGTTCTTTTTTTACTAAACATACTGGTCCTTCCTAACAAACGTGGTAAGGACATACAATCTGTTCGTTTTTCCATGAGAGCCGTTAATATATGAACTTAACGATAGGTGTGTTTTTCAGTTCTGTACCTTCAACGGAGCACTTTGAGTTTAACGATTCGTTTAAATTGTTACTAGCGACAAAAATGAAGATCATCTTGTTGTTTTTGATATCCGTGGTAATGCTTTGCGAAACGGTGGAAGGTAGGTTAAATTTGGTTATATAACTTATTATGGTATTAATTGCAATCGACCTGAGTTAATGATTTTAGAAAAATAGGAGATTGACTGGCGTTAAAACATTTCTTGACAAATAAAAGTGACAATAATAACCAAGTGTATTCCTTTTTTGCTTATTTTTGAGAACCTTGAGCAACCGACGCTAACTGTCCCTCACAAGTGTAGTCAAAATTATAACATTAATTAATTAATACATAATTAAAATACCCACATGTCATACACTGCTACAAAACGAACATTTATTATAGAAAACTTAAAGTGACATTACGGATATAAATATGTGACTTTGTAATTGTGACTCTAAAATTAAGTGGTCAATGTTCTATTTAAATAGGATCCCAACCACTTTGTGACAGCGATGACGACTGTCCTTGTGTTGACTACCCCGGCACCGGATGCTTTAGTTTTTGTGTCAAACAAGAAGGCCAAACCCCGCATTGCTGGATATACTTGTACCTTATCGGAAGTTAAGTGGTTCCATTCGCCCCCCCCCCCCCCTCCCCCCAAACCATGGACACCATATTACGAGATTGGCAGTAATATTTTAAGTACGATACAATATTGTTATGTAACACAAACCCTGGATAATGAACTTTCAGAATCATAGTCAAATCTATTGTGCAAAATTCAAATAGTGGCAAACTTGGTCAGGTCAAAGATATAATCAATATAGAAATGGGTACATTTGGATCATATTCTTTACCGCCGCTGCACTTTGGTCTTCGTGAGGATATATAAATATTCATAAGAGCTCGCTCTTAATCACACTGAGAATAACAGTTGAATAAATTTACCACAATGAACGACAGCAGTACTACTGCAAGATATACTTGGTATACCAGTGTCACTGTATTATATTTCGGTAGTACCGGTGCATTGTACGGGTCGATTAAAACCATGTTAAATAAAAAATATAAGATGCAAAATTCCCAAGGTAGTTTGTAATGAGATTTCTTTTCCCGCTTCTGAACATAAACTTGCAAATACTCAAAGTCTGTAGGCCTAGGTGATTGTGGCTACAGTTCGTGTTTTGATCCCATGGTTTTCATAAAGAACAGCGTTTCTGAATAGACCGTTACAGTAGTCATCCATGGGCGGGAGGTTTGTATGATCAAGGTGGCAACCTTGAGTTAAGTGAATGACAAATTAATATTTTATTCTTAGAACATTTTTAATAAGCATTCTGTACAATTTTTTTAGTATAGCATGTTTTCCTCTGTTAGCACTACCTACCCGCAGCAATCACCATAAAGCAAAATGAACAAAAGGTACCTAATTCCAAACAAAATTATGAATAGCGTTTAGTTTGATGTTAAACAAAAACTTGGCGAGATTGCTTCATTAATTGCTGTTCAAAATTTTCAACGAAAACAGAAAGGCATAATAGCGAGTAAAACATTTGAAAAGAATCATGTAGTGTATTTTTTGTTTATCGCTCATAATGATGTAATGACGTTCGGTTCATCTTTGACAAATTGTATTTGAAAACGGTCCAGGGAGGTAGGGGGTGCCTTGAGAAGCGCAGTGCAGGTGCGCACTAGGTCCCTTACACCAAGAGACACGCTCTGTCTACCAAGGAACTTCAGCTGGGACACGCATTGCATCAGCTGTGTAATACTATAAGAGTAAAGTGATTTTATTCAATGATCAGCAGCTATGTGTATTATTAAATTGTTTACCTACATCTCAATTCTGTATAGAGGAGAGGACTTCCATGCCCTATTTGACACCCAAGCGTATCTGATATTGGATAGTATGGAAGTGATTTAATTCATTTCTTTACTCTAGAGAACATCACACAGCGTATTTTCAACAACTATTTTATATAAACCCTACAATCCACGCGCTTCCGCCACCGTGATCTCTCGATTATCAAGTTAAAAAAAAACAATTATATTAGGGGTTGGAAACAAAATGGCAAATTTGTCCCCCTCCTATTTTGGCATGAACGATTCACCGAAGGTAAGACTGTAACGGAAATCGCACGGAACGGATCGTCCATCTTCCAGCCGCGGCTCTAATTGTGTTTGCGCACATATTCGTAGTTTTCAGCCAGTGCTATGTGTGTACATTTTTCTGTTTATTATTTAACACAATAACTGATAACGAGACTTATGGAATATGATGATTAGCCTAAACATCAGTGCATGAACCTTTCTATGCCTCCTTAAACTCTAGTATTAATGCGTTATTCTCGACTGAAAAGATCATTTTTAAGAGAAAGATCAATCGGTAGTAACTTTTCATGATGGCCTCATCCTTTATAATGAGTTTTCTAATTAAACCCATATCCGTCCGTAACTTTTTTACTGTTTTGAGTTTGGCAGTTATCCAACAAACCAACAAAGGCAAAAAAATAGCCTCCTTAGTGGAGGTAAGAATTCTTAAGTTGATTCACCTGTTTAATATGGCAGGAGAAGAATACGCTCTTCACCAAATGTTTGTTTTGTAATTCAAGTGTTTAAGTACACAGAACTTATCGCTAACGGAACAGCGAAGTAATATGGCGATAGCATTTTTGAAGTCGGTTAATGCATTCTTAGCATTATACTTTAATTCTCTCCTGTCATCCCAGCCCCAAGTGACCACGAAGAATGGTGAAATACAGGGAATTGTGGAAACAGTCCAGGGACAGCCGGTCAATCTGTTTCTTGGTATTCCTTTCGCTGACCCACCTGTAGGAAGCCTCAGATTTATGAAACCCCAGCCTGTATCCAACTGGACTGGGATTAGGAACACGACTGCCTATGGCGCAGTGTGTATGCAGGAGGAAATGTTAATTTCTCATGGTACTCAGGTAATTATTAAGGGCAGGAGGGAAGAATGGATGATTGCTTGGTTGAATGAAAGTGTGTGTGTGGAGAGAGAGAGAGAGAGAGAGAGAGAGAGAGAGAGAGATTTGTGGATCTTATGGAGGCAAAAAAAATGTACTTTGTCAAACATGGATCTATTTATTGCAAAGATACTGCCTTTATATAGATCACATGGATATGGTATGTGATTCTCGCAATAAACAGTGGCGATACACCATGTTTTACCACCTTTATATAAGTTTCTTACACGTAATTTCAGTAGCAATAAAGATTCTTGCAGATTCTTGGTATTTTCCGGTCCATAGCCTGCGGTCAAGCATTTTCTTTCGCGTTGGTCAACGTTATCTCTGAGGTTCCCAATACCTTCAGGTCCGTAGCAATTTCTAAAAGCGCGGGAGGGGGGTCTTTTTACTGAAAAAGTGGACCTTTTACAATGAAATCTTCTCGTACCTAGATAAATTTACCCAACCCCCCCAACCCCCCTGGCCACGGACTGTATTTAGTTTGTTTCCATGGGAGACCATTAGGGAGATATGCGGCATCACTTTCAAGTGGGCTCGGCCATATTTGATCCGCGGACCAGTTAGTCCACTTAAAAGCTAATTTCCTAATAGACAGTGAATAGATACCCCGTGGGAATTACGGAACAAGCATTCAAGTGGGTCGGTCATATTTGATCCGCGGACTAGACAGTCCGCTGTTGGGAATGCGGCAATTGTTGTACATCAGTGGTACCGATCGCAACATTGGATTGTTGTTGAAATTATGATTTTATGATTTCATAAGCCCAGTATTGTTTTTTTAATCTTGCTATATAATATTACACCATAGGATAAAATCAGAGCATTCACTGACTATTTCTTCACTAGATGTCCGAGGACTGCCTGACCCTGAACGTGTTCGTTCCTGGCACCTTGAGCAACACGACCAGGAAGGCTGTGATGGTGTGGATTCATGGCGGCGGCTTCATGAACGGAGGGACCAACGTGTACCATTTTCATGAATTCGGTATGGGTCACTGTGACCGTGTCGAGAAACGACAGCGAACTGAGGGTTTGTGTAACAGGGTACCCGTCTTCCGTTACATTTCTACAACTTAGGGTTAGCGTGACTAATTGGCTCAAAATCTGTGAATGTGAAACCAGGCCTCTCTTGTTATGCAGCACCACACCACGCAAAATAAACACGTCTTAATATTTTTCTTAAACCTGCACTGGGTCCTCCTTTTCAGCTATTCAAGGTGACGTCATCGTAGTATCAGTCAACTACCGCTTGGGTGCATTCGGATTCCTGAGCACTGGTGACGTCAACGCTCCTGGTAACGCTGGACTCTGGGATCAAATAGAGGGACTGAAGTGGGTGAGAGATAACATAGAAAACTTTGGCGGAGACCCTAATAAGTAAGTGCTTAATAACGGTCGATGGTAGACACTTTTTATCTGCACCAATGTCGTCAGGTTCTATATGCAAGGCACATTTTTGGACATATTATCTAGATTAATGCATATAGAAAAACATTCTGATTATAGCTACTTTTTTGGTTTTTTAAGAAAATTAAAATGTTTTTAATACTTGTCTCAAAAGGTAAGCAAATTCAAATCAATGAAAACTGATATAAATATAACCGGTAAGCTGTTCAGCGCCAAAAATACAGAATGCGTTTTCAAATAAGAGAAGAGTTGGCAAAGTAACGTGTGTTCTAATTCACTTTCGATCCACTAATTTGGTTTTACTGTATGTCTTCCTTAAATTCTTTGAAATATTTGCCAGTAGTGATGAGTTAAATGTTTAATACAGTTTTATGTAATAGTTGTCCACTTGTAGAATATATCAAAATTGTCATTTCAAGTGTGACCATCTTCGGTGAGTCGGCAGGTGGCAGTTGTATCTCACAATTAGCCATGACATTAGCCGCTAGAGGTCTTTTCCGTCGCTTTATATCCATGAGTGGCACCGCGCTGACGGAGTCGGCCTGGGTGAAAGACGGTGCCGATATTGCTACCAAAGTTGGACAGAATCTTGGGTGTAATGCTGAAGCCTCAGAAAAGGCAAATTTGGCAGCTTGTCTCCGCGACGCCAATGCGACCGCCCTGCTCAAAGCGTCAGCTCGGGAAGTGTTCCCTAGGCATGTTACAACACCATTTGGTCCTGTCGTTGATGGCGACATGTTTCCTCTAACTGTGTTGGAAATGCTGAAGGATAGCAACTCGGACGTGGTGAGAAACTTCTTGTCTCTGGACTACATGGGCGGATTCACGAACTCTGATGCTGGAGTCTACCTTCTTGTGCTACCCTTTAACACCACCCTTGGCGTTCAGCCCAGTTATATGAGGGACACATTAATCCCTCAGTTTGCAGCGGAGGTGTCTTCCTACCACCAAGATGAAATAGCACGGAGACTTAGAGGACTTTATTACGACGCAAGTGCCGACATGGCAGAGACTGGACGTCTGATGGTCAACTACTACACCGATACCCTTTTTGCTGTGCCTACAGTTGGCTTCCTCAGATATCATCTCATGGCACCAGGTGGCTCCACCTATCTTTTCTATTTCACCAAGGAACCCTCGTTCCCGCATTTGGTACCTGTACCTGCCTGGTTTGAGGGAGCAAACCACGGGGACGACCTCCTCTTTATGTTGGGCTTAGAAGTTGATGTTTTGATAAACAATATTAATTTCACCGAGGCAGAAAAGAATATTTCTAGAGCCTTTATGACCTACTTTGCGAATTTTGCAAAGACTGGGTAAGTCTGAATGCATGTGTCAACGCTTAACCTTCAAACTATACGTTGTAGATAACTTTATCATTATTGAATTAAACATGTATATTCGAGGTTAATTGACGTCACCAAAATTAGGTATATGAGCCAAATTTACAGGCAAGAGACGAAGTATATACATGCGCAGTGAGAAAAAATGGTAGGCTATTATAATCTCAGTAATTACATGAGTACCTTCCATTATTATTATTAATAATTATCATTGTTAATTTTTGTACCTTTACAGAAATCCTAACACCCCTGATGCAGTCCCAAGCCCGTGGCCAAGCTATACGCATGCGGATGAGGCGTATCTAGACATCGGTGACGTCATCCTCAATGAAACTGACGTCATACCAGAGCGTATTGACCTCTGGTTAGACACCGTCCCTGCCATAATCGCCAAACCGACCACTTCCGCTCCGCCCACCACGCCAGTGGCCAGTGATGGGAATCTGGACCTAATTAGCACTATACTTGTTGCTCTTATCTTGTTGAACACATTGATACCATTTCCTTAAATGCACTCCATTGTTGACTGATCTTTTCAGTGAATCAAAGTGACCTCTATTTTGCATAATTTTAAAATGCCGTATAGTCTTTTGTTATTTACCTGTAAAAAAGGAAGTGTCGTTTATGTCTGTAAAGTAGTGTTTTATACTCTATACTTTATATAACATTAGCATAAATAGCTTTTTTTTCTGTCATAATGTGTAAGTGGTCAGTGTAAGCTCTACATGGATAGCCAAATGTGGACGTAGGGACTGTTTCACGAGACAGTTTTACCCCAAAGGTGATCTAACAAAATATAATAGGAAAATACCTAACAAAAGAACAAAATACTAAAAGTTGCCCTTAACTTTTAGATTTGAAAATTTTGTCTTCTTCGGTAGTCCTGTAAAAATGATGTAACTCTTGATCTGCGATATCAGCCCATGTCTTTGTTTGCTATACACACATGTAGGACAGGCGCAATATTCCATTTGAGTAAACAACATCTGACACAGTTCGTGGTCAAAATGGGCTGAAAAGCGTGAGTTTCCAGTTAAGACCAACGTCCGATATCAAGTCCTGTTGTGAGGCCAGTCCATGGTGCAAAGTGTACGATAATCATCGACTTGATTGACACTGCTAGGAACCAAAAGCTATCTGACCTTCTGTGGATACAGGCCTACCAAACTACCAGACTCGGCACATAAGGATCCTGAATTAACCGGTATATCGGACCACACTACCCGTTTTCAAGGTGTGTGTCAGATTGCATTTCGGAGTACCAGTCAGAACACCGACAGGATGAGCCCGCGGTCGTCCTACAAAATTTGTTCCGGTTATCCTTATGTGCCGAGTCTGGAAGTTGGGTAGGTCTGGGATAGAGTCCAACATAACATTTTCTTGTGGAATGGCGTTTTATTGTTGATAGAATACATGTATATATAAGGATGATTGCGCTGTTGTCTTTGCCACCATGTTTATGATAACATTCCATTAAAACAAGTCTTGTTTGAAATGGATTGTAATATAATGAAAAAAATTACAACTCTTTTTCAATGAAAATGTACTGAAAAATAATGCACTCTATACGCCTATAAGGTGCTCACTGAGCGCTCTTGTGCATTTATCGACGTGCTTTTAGGGGTTATAACTTTAATCTCCATGCATACACATAAACTGAATATGTAAAATTTAACAGATTCAAGTGCCTACGTGTACCTACATCCTAGAATTGTTTTTAAAATCTTTGAAATCGCTGTTAAATTGATTTGAAAAAAGGCCTTATTATAACTGAATTCATCGCAGCTGGGACTGTTAACACTGCACCGCAGGGAGAAATCTTATCTATTGAACTCTGCACTCACCTATTGACATACGTTATGATACATGTAGGGTATGTCAAAGTCTATATCACTCACTGTCATCCCGCGCAAAACGACTGTTGCTGAATCACAGTTCGGGCAATAGAAATGAAGGGCAGACACGTAACAAGCTTTACCCTAACGTTGTGTATTCTAACAACGTTTCTATACAGGCAAGTTAGCAGCCAGGGGCTGGTTAACACCACAAATGGTACCTTGAGTGGGATCAGGGAGATGGTTGGCGAGAAACCAGTGCACCTGTTTCTAGGTATCCCATACGCCAAGCCCCCCGTGGGCGAGCTCCGGTTTAAGAATCCACTGCCCGCCCTAAACTGGACAGGTGTCAGGAATGCCACCGAGTTTGGAGACACCTGTATGTCGGCGTCCCCAGTGTCGCCTAAGGTAGGTGGGTATTGCAATATATCCAGCCGGGATGGGCTTCTGATCATGTGTTCGACCATTAAGCAAATCATCCACCAGTCCCCAAACAAGCGCCCTCCGCAGGGTGGGAAACCGTATGACAATCTAAGACGAGTGGTGGTATGTGCTGGCGGGTTGACTGGTCACGTATAAGTTGGTTGGTATATACTTTAGGTCTCAAAACAACCGTGGTGAAAATACAACTTTCAGTTTTGTTCGATATCAGTAATTACACTTTCATGAATGTCCGTTTTATCTGATTACAAGCCGACGTGCAAAGAGAACCTGGGCCAGAAACATTTCGGAAGAATGGGAAGGTGGGGGAAAAGATCCCTTGCTATTGAAACATTCATTATATCATATGCCAAGCACAAATCCGCACATTATATCTAATTGTTAAGTTTATGTACAAGGAAAAACTGATTCTACGGGGAACGTTCAAAGTTTAGATGAATAATATTATGACCCTGTTGTTATCGTCACTTTATTCCATCGTCTCGCTGTACATACAAACATAGCCTGCGTGACGATAATCAAAGTACATGAGTTGAAAAACAACATTGATTCATGGCATGGTTCACCTGAATCAAAGTTTATAAAAATGATCAGCATAGGAAAAACGTTTTTGACATTTTAGATTATAGGCAGACAGACTGACGTGTGGATAACATTAGGGTCCTTTCTTTTCAATTTGCAACCCTAGCTAGCTGTCTAACGTGAGGTTCGCTTGAAATCACGTATTTGCAATTCTTTTATTAAACTGTTTGTCCTCCTCCTGTCTACTTGATACTTGGTTATGTAAACAACTTGATATTTATTTTGCGTCTTTTTTACCTGTGTCTCTTTCAATCATGTCGATGTAGTTATAAAATTAATAGGAATCGCGTTTGCCAGGCACATTGTATTTGACTTGTCATCCGTAAATGTGCGGGTAATATATTATATGAAGAACTATCAAAAACACTATACTACCGAGCGACAGGCAGATCTGCTCTTTATTGTCTGGCACGTACGGTGTGACTGTTCTGTGATCCGATATTATCCGGAGGAAAGGCTACATACATAGAGGAAGCCTTACACGTTAAACCTGGGGTTGCTCAATGGAAAAAATAACAATCGAGAGCATTATATAGCGTCAATAAAACAGAGATTGTGGCTTTTTTTTTATATGTAAAGATACACAATGTATCTGTACAAATGAAGACCGTAAGGTATACTAACGTTCTGTGTTTGCTGGGAGGACGGCTAGGGAGGTTTCTGATCCAATAGTTGAACTATACATCAATCTTATCTGTAAATATGACCTACGATTGTGACATACAAACATTGTAGTTATAGGTTGATGGAAAGGGTTGAACTTTATCATGTGGCACATTCTGTCCCCTCCTTTACCAAATAAAGGGGGGGGGCATAAAAGTACAGAGTTTGTAAAAGCCTCTTTCATGTACTCAGCACTGAAAAATAACTTAATTTGTAATATTTTTCAGTTTTATCTACTCCAGGAAACATTAGAATCTATTTAAAAAAACACAAAATTTGCTCCGTTTTCAGATGTCCGAAGATTGCCTCACTTTAAATATCTACGTCCCAGGTGACGTCATCGACAGCGGTCATAGCAATGTGACGAAAGCAGTGATGGTATGGATCCACGGTGGCGCATACAGGTCCGGGGCGTCCTCGGAATATGACTTCAGAAACTTTGGTTAGTTTTATAATACAATTTACGTCTGAATAAAAAGATTATACATAAAACCAGGCATGCACAGAAAGCATTATTTATTTATTTATTTATTTATTTATAGAGACCTAAGTGCGATAATATGCCTATGGGTGAAAATTTAATTTGATAACAACCTTTGTCAATTTGCAAACCTTTTAAATGCAAATCTCACTTTATTTTTGATTTTGTCCTGCCATTCACAAGCCATCATTTTTATAATGTTTCCTATACCCAATG
>NW_019775691.1:0-46667 GCF_001039355.2 Lingula anatina | reverse complement strand
TAGTTCTGACTGAATGCTGGTTTTCTCTCTCTCTCTCTCTCTCTCTCTCTCTCTCTCTCTCTCTCTCTTATTTTCACCGGAACGAGTTATTACAACTAAGATTGTTAAGGGTCATGTTACATAAACGCGCCCCTTAATATATATGAAGGGGAGGGACAACATGAGCGGTGAGGCACGAACAAAGTCCTTCAATAAATTTTTTTTAATTGGGACAAAGGGACTTCTTTCTTTCTCTCGTAAACCTATACTATCCAGACTTTTATAAATCCATCAGGAATGCTAAATACATATTTAACGTAACAAGTATATGCAGGTAAAATTATTTAATTACTTTAACCTCGTTGTGCATTCCTATGTGTGTAACGGTTAAATAGGCAAATCAAGTTTGTCCGATCACTGGCGTTCAAATAAAACTCATATCGCACTAATCCCTGTGTGTATCTTTGGCGTAGATTTAAATTCATTTGTTCTATATAAGCATAATGATTAACCAGAAAGGTTGGGTCTCAACTGATATATAATCTGTCCGTTACAAGGATAAGAGTTGCTCCATTTATTAAAATGATGATGACTGGATTTTCGATGTCAGAGGAATTAAAGATGCATACAAAGTCAATTTTTTTTTGCCACAAAAACCAACCAAATACCAGCATATAGGTTAAAGTAGTATAACTAAGGGAATTACCAAAAGGCATTGTTTAATTTTACCCGAAAACGATGTTTGAACAGATTTTTCTGCTAGCATTTTATGCTGTATGTCAATGGGGCAGAAAAGTAGGTTAAATTTCCGACCAAAAATTTAAAGTCATAATAACTCTTCGTTTTGGCCAAAAATTGGATTTTCCTGGAAAAAACGGCAATTTTTCCGTACTTACCAATGGTCAACGACCCCATTCCTGCATTCATAGTTAATCCAGGGTTTTTTTCCTAAACTGACGGAGCTCTCTCTGACATTGCAAAGTCACTGGTGACCTACTTAAAACCGCGGGAAAAGCAGACAACAACAACACTATATAAGATTCATGAGATATATTCGTCTTTTTGTTAAAAATGCATTTATATCCACAATGTGTGCCATTCTGGGCTTTTCGTATATCGGACGCACTGTACAAAAACTCGCAACTTACGTCTGCGTTTGGCGCCATGTTAATTTGGTCTCGAATGAACGCGAGAATCGGCGTGACACCATTACGTCATTAGCAACGAATGCCTTGATGACTGGGAAGAAAAGCATCGAAAGCCCCATTGACAAGCACAGATTTTAGTTTTACTACAATAACGGCTGTTTTAGTGGTAAAATACAATAGAATATATTTCCATGCGTTGTTTACAATGTATTTCATGCGGAATTTTGAATCTCAAAGGAAGAGTTATTATTCCTTTAAAGAAAGGAGCAGTCTAAAGCTCTTTTATGGCTGATAGAGTGATATATTCAGTTTATCCCTTGGCATGTCAAATTTATTTGAGTCGTATAAGAAACTAGTAGAAGTGGTTTCCATGTGATACTGGGAATCTACACTCCACCGATGCTCGGTTCGTATGTATACCTTTAAGGTATACATGTAGGCCTATATAGATTTCTTATCCCTCCTCATATCTAAAATTTAATCAATGCAGTCTTGAGAAGGGCAACTCATTCGCTCATACGGCTGCAGATCAACCGGAAATTCTTCCGCTCACAAATTTAAGCAGCAGTTAAAATGACTAGATGGTCCACATTGTTTCCGACGAATGAACAACCACACATAAAATTTAATTGAAGTACTAGTAGACAATAAGTGATTTCCCTGGCCCATACTCTCTCTTTTATTTTAGTCGGAAGACTGTCTGACCCTTAACGTGCTCGTACCTGGAGTTTTCAATGCCAGCCTAAGTAAGGCGGTAATGGTCTGGATATACGGAGGGGGGTACAATATGGGCGGGTCGGTATACTACATATTTGATGACTTGGGTGAGTATTTACTGATTGATTTTCTGTCTTATATAAAATATATTTTAGAAGGACGCTGTCATTTTATTTGCATGCATTTTCAAAGAATTTTTGCACTCCGCATTTCCATGTAAAGTATATTCCAACCCGTGTATCTCAAATTGGACAGTATTGATATACAATTAAAGGTGTACTGCATACGGAATTTGTGTGTCAGTTTTCATTCCCCTTGGGAAAAATGCTACTTCCTCCTACCAGCGAATAATTGTACGGCCCATTCTAGCGTTGGGATTCAATGTTTTGTATATTTCTAAATAACTTACTCCAAAACAAACCGTGATTCGTTTGGATCTCCGTTGTCTTCTTGACTTTATTTGAAGATATTAATCGTCGTTTAAGATGTCTAAATTCAGTAGAAAGATGAAAAGTTTTGCAGAATATAGACATTAAAAATTCAAACGCTAAAAGTACGTGCATACCTTTAAGTAGCGTAACTGGTATTTTTGTAAACCAACGTCACGATCACTTTATCTAACCGAAATGTAAAACTTTGACACCCCAGCTGTGGAAGATGACGTCATAGTGGTGACAGTCAACTACCGCGTGGGTCCATTCGGATTCCTGAGCACTGGTGACGTCAACGCTCCTGGTAACGCAGGACTCTGGGATCAAATAGAGGGACTCAAATGGGTGCGAGACAACATAGCCAGCTTCGGAGGAGATCCTAATAGGTGGGTTATTGCTACGTCCAAATATATCATGTAGATATACTGCAATAAAAGCAACACCAACAGCAACAACAACAACAACGATGATGATGATGATGATGATATGCAGTAGATCCAACCAAAAACAATTGAATTACACAACTTATTATTAAATACCGTCAAAACAATTGAAATGATAAGCCAGATGTAACATTTACACGTGAAATTATACTGGTTTAATGTATGTAAACTTAAGACAGTTATATAGCAAAGCCATTATTATTTAATATATTGCAGAACAAAAATGATCTAAAAAAACACTTGCATCAATATTGTTCCCTATAAGTACATGTATATTTACAACTATTTGTGCATGTAGCATTCATTCATTCACCGTCAAAGAGGTTGAGCTTCACATAAGAAACAGTATCTACGTGTATCGACATGAATAGATCTTTATACCCGCCTTTTGCGCAGATACGAGCACAATAAAGGTGTTTTTATATCTACATGTGCTTCTTTAAATTTAGGATTACTATATTTGGCGAATCAGCTGGTGCAAGCAGCGTTTCCCAACTTGCCATGACAACAGCCACAAAAGGTCTCTTCCATCGAGTCATCAGCCAAAGCGGAGCAGCACTGAGCCCATGGGCCTGGGTACACGATGCCATCGACGTTGCTATGACAATCGGTAATCTTCTCGGCTGTAACGCAACAACCACAGACACAGCAAAACTTGTTCGATGCTTACAAAACCAAGACTCTGTAGTACTAATAAACGCCAGCAGCCAAATCACTGCTGGGAGGACTTACTTCGGGTTTAGCCCTGTTGTGGATGGAGACTTGTTTCCTCGGTCTGTCACGGAACTGCTGAAAGATACTGATTCGGATGTGTTACGTCACTTCCGGTCTGTGGACTACTTAATTGGTTTCACTGATTCTGATGGTGGAGTCTTTCTCTTCAAGTTACCATTCAACTACACCTCAGGTATACCTGGAGACAAATTACGTGACACGCTCATTCCACAACTTGCTCTTCAAGTTTCAGCGCTGCATAAGGATGAAATCGAGGCTAAGATGAAAGACATTTACTATGATCCCTCGGCCGATAAGGAGGCCACTGCCCGCCATTATGTGGATTTGTTAACGGATTTAGAGTTTGCAGGGCCGACGTTGACTCTTCTCACAAGCCACTTGACTTCAACCAACAAGTCGTCTTATCTGTATTTGTTCACGAAAATCCCGTCTTGGCAAAGTGCGCTATCATGGTTCAGAGGATCTAACCATGCCGCAGACATAGGCTTCATCATAGGTCCAAATGTTAGTCAAACTACATGGAATGTGACCTTCAACGAAGGAGAGCGGAGGTTTTCAAGATCGATGCAGACATATTGGTCAAACTTCGCCAAAACTGGGTAAGAATTTAAAATGAATGTCTTTTCTTTCGTTAATTCGTTTATTTGTTGTTGATGCGCATGTTTTCTTTACTCTTCTGGCAGTTTCCCACCTTAAAAACTGAACAACGGTGATTTATACGAGATGGCTGTTCCACAACAATTTTTTTCTAGAACAAAGCTATTTTTCCTACTAATAAATCATTGGTTGACCCAAGCCTGCAGTAGGAGTCGATGCTATGATGTCCGGTCGACCTTATTCCGCACGTGTACTCGTAAACTACGCGATTTTGAAATACTGGCAAAATTACTGTAGTAGCAATAATACATGGGAACAACGGAAGCATGAAATTCACATACCTTGCATTAATACACAACAAAAGTGTCATTATTGCGCACATGTTACAGACAATACAGCCCTGACTGGCTATTTTGTCGACGAAAACACGGCAAAAACGAATATCTCTAAAAATGCCTATGCCATCTTTTTTTGACAAGGAAGAATTACCGACCAGCCAAATTCATTTTTTAAAGTATTGATGCGAAACATGTTTTAATTGTTACAGGGGTACATGCTTGTATCTTTCCTTTTTTATCGTGTGTTTTAAGGTTCAAATTGCATACATAATACAGCTTGTTACTTATACCAGTAGCTTATTATAACATTTTCATTTTTTCTAGCAATCCAAATTTACCAAAAGCAGTTCCCACTGAATGGAAACAATACACAGATTCTCAGAAGCATTATCTAGAGCTCGGAGATGACATCACCAGTAAAATGGACGTGATTCCAAAGCGTATGAAATTGTGGCTTGAGACTATTCCACAGATATTGTCACGTGATAAAAACGTCATACCGTCGCCAACCAACATCAGTAAAGGCAATAACTGCTGGATGAGTTCGCTCGTTCTCTTCCTAGCTGGGTGTTTTTATTTTAGCATTATTTAACATTTAGATACTGATTCATAGAAAAATAACTATAGTTATTCCCCAGGTCACCTTTGATTTTCAGAATTCGTAATATTATACTAGGTTACTGATAGCATTGAGTATAAGTTGTGCAGTGTCGTCATATGAAGGAGCACACAAGGTGTCCAGTGTGTATGACGACATTCTCAATCCCACCCTGGGGGGAGAGGGCGAGAGGGACTAACAAGTCATCAACAAGACTGGGGTAATTACCTGTTCACTTCCACCTGAACAGGTTATTTAGTTGTGACCAAGTCAGAGTCAACAGTCGAAACAGTCAACAGGTAAATCAAATATCTGGATCTATCATAAATGAAAACTTTCTGAGTATTAAAACTATTTTCACATTTAATATTATTATGAATTGCGATAGAGAACCTCTATCACATTTGATCGTACAAATGCTACTGGAAATATTTAAAGCGATACACCTATTACGCAGCTTGCTTAGGGATGAGATGGAGGCTAACATAAGGGTTATTTACTATGATTTCTCGGCTGACAAGTAGCTGAAGGTCACTGCCTGTCATTACATGAATTTGTTTTCCAACTATGAATTAGCAGGGCCATCAGGGCGCACTCATTTTTTGCATAGCAATATGTCAGATTATTTAATCAAAGTATTGCATCATAATATGTCAGATTATTAATCAAAGTATTGCGTTTAACATGACGTTTTGATGCAATACTTTGATCAAATAATCTGACATATCATGCCATCCCTGTGTAACTTGGTTTTTGTCCGCCACTTGAGACCTTATGGTTTTAGGCTTTTGTAATATCCAAGCGTGTCAAATTGATTTTAGGCTTTTATATAGTATTCAGGTGTCACCTAGCGAAGTGATGGTAAATGACTCAGATATATAACACCTTTAAAATAAGTCAGTAAAATATGCAGACGCCATAATAAATACAGTATCTACTTTCTCATTCGGATGCCGTTGCTAACAAGATTGGGGACACAATAATTGCTGTGCCAGAAGTCATAAATTTGCGGTGTGATTATTGCCTTGATAAATGTATCTAGTAGCGAACACAACAGTACGTGGCGTTATCAGACCATGAATGATATAGCATTCTGCGTGTTATCTTATTTGAGGTTATAGGTATAGCGTAATGGTACCGGGGAGCTTGGAGGGTTACGTGTTACGAGCGTTTTGTGTTCTTGTTTATATCATTTAAATTCTAGATATAAAGCAACCACAGCATTACTTCTAAGGGACGCAAAAGGCGCATCTTTCATAACAAAGGAAAGTCACATAAGTTGCGCACGAAAAAAGCGAGGATGGAGTAAATACATGTGCTTTACTTTTAAGGGTTGTTACCTAAAATGTATACATGTATGCGCAACTGTTACTAATAAACTAGTTTTCTGAACCACAGAACATATCGGGCTGTACTAGTATATGTAAAATATATCCATTAAAGGTTGGAGCAGGATATTGCTTGCCACAAGGATAAATTATTCGGGCTTCGTGCCCGTAGCCAGTTTTTTTTTTTTTTTTTTTTTTTTTGGGGGGGGGGTCGAAAGAGTCCCCTTTTTGTCGGGAAAAGGTCCCCTCTGGCTAAAATTTTATCTAGGTGCACGAAAGAATTCATGGTAAAAGGCCCACTTTTTCTGAACTAAAAAAAACTTGTTGCTGGCTACGGGTCTGCAAGGACATGCTAACTGAACCCTTCTCAATTCATTGGAAAGATGTGAAATTGTGTGGTAGGAAGGTCTGTGCTCGTTTCATATCAATTCTGTTAATAAAATCGCTGCGCTCTGAAATATACGGACCTAGTATAAGCAAAAGTATAAATTAATAAATGCCTGCACGAGTTAGGATGTATTCATATGAAAATTACGGCGTTGCTAAATTGCTATGCCGACAAGATCAGACAATGATGACCGTTCTAAGTTCATTTGAAGTCATTCGCTGCAAGACTGCTTTATCAGGGCGTCGATCTTACAGTTGTAAGTCAAACTGAAAAAGTACTGCATTTAAAAAAAACATCTTGAACAGTCTGTCCAAACAACTTCTACAGGTGGATTTATTCAAGTTCATCCGTGTTCAACAGCTTCAACGACTGTTCTATACTAGTGCGTGGACTGCTTTGTATACGAGGATGGTATAAGTCAAACTGTTGTACTAATTATAGTAAGTTCTGCTCAACATGGGGATTCAGAGTCGTCTTCCTGATGTTCGTATACCGTGGGTCTCCATAACGGACTTTCTGCTGGCTGACGTAGACAAATATGCAGACTTTATAGCAGTGGTAAGTGTTGCTGTCTCTCTCGCTCGTTCTCTCTCTCTCTCTCGGGCGCGCGCGCGAGCACACACACGCACACACACATTCTTAGAGAGAGAGAGAAGGGGAGGAAGAGAGAGAAAGAGAGCGCAGTTTTTCGAATATTAGTAGTTAAGCAGTCACCGTTTTGTTACTACATCATGTCGTACCTAGGATATTTTCGTGAGATGGCGTACACGAACGTACCCCTGTAACCCGTACGGTAGTGATTTTATATATTTACTTTATAAATGCGTTGCAGATTTTTAAAGTCAGTAGTATTTAGCCTACATAAGATTTTCTTGATTGACCCGGTGTGGCAGAAAACCATCTTGTGTTCAGACCGTTGTACTCCTTTGATCGAAACTTTTTTAAAAATGTATTAAAAGAGCACAAAGGGCCATATCAAAATCAGGAAATGTGCTCATTTATTTATTTGTTAATTTATCTATTTTTTCACTTATTGAAAGAGATGTACAGAATTATAGTTTCAGTGAAAGAAAGGGAAAGTAATCAAACCCGTATCGACTTTAAATGAACCCTAATCTGATGTTACATGTATATCCTTCAGTTTAACTTTTCATTTGAATTTGAACACGAGCTTCTTTTATCAGGTCGACACCCAAAGTGACATCAAATATACGTACGGTGACGTCAGAAACCACGTGAGATCCATCGGCAGCGCGCTCACCCGTAAGGGTTTTCGAAAGGGAGACGTGCTGTGTATATATTGCCCGAACGTTCCGGAGTTTCCCTTAGTATTACTGGGAACTCTTGCTGTGGGTGGGATCGTTACCACTTGTAACCCACATTACACAGCAGGTAAGACTCAGTGCGCACGGTTGACACTTGCTTAAATTTTTTTGTCTTAGATCTTTTCTGCTGTTATAGAGATAACGTGCTTAATATGCATCTGGTTACAAAATAGCTGTTCTTTATTCATGGTTGTATGCATGTTGAATAAATAATGCAGCGAAAGGCAGTTTGTCATCATGGTTCTTACTTATTCTATTCATGTATTGTCGTTAGGTACAACGTAGGCCTACAAGAGTTTTAATGCAACTTTGCCCATTTTTTCTATGAATAGAGGAACTGGAAAAGCAAATGAAACTTGCGCATGTGCAGTATATAATCACAGTGCCTGAGTGTGCAGAGAAGGCCGTCAGAGTTGCTGCTACAACTGAAATAAAGGTTTCTCATTCTCTCTCTCTCTCTCTTGGAGTCTCCCTCTCTCTCCCTCTCACACTCATTCCCGATTTCTCATCACTTTTACTTAGTGCGCGTAAGTTCACAAATCAGGGCCCCGTAACTCGAAAGCACCGCGCATTGCGACCGCCCATACTCGCCCCATATAATACATTGTAGCCTCTATGTGATATCGCTATTCGCAATACGCGATGCTTTCCAGTTACGAGGCTACATGCAGTTCATTTATCCACCTTTTCTGTAATTAGGCTGTGTACGTATTAGGCAGCGCCCAGGGATGCACCCCATTCACCGAACTTCTAAATGACAGCGGTTTTGCCTTCCCTGATGACGTCAACATCTCGCCGCAAGATGTCGCACTCCTCCCGTTTTCCAGTGGCACGACAGGCCTGCCCAAGGGTGTGATGCTCACGCACTACAATATTGTCGCCAATCTCTTGCAGTCGAGGTAGACCTTTAAAATAACACTGATTGTATCGTTGACTACGTTTTTTATTGTTAAGAGGGAATTATCATTGATAAAAACTACATATGAATATATGACATAACGAGCATACAAACTTACACGTAGCCTAGTAGGCCTACAAGCATTAGATCATTGGCAATTTTCATCATCCTTGTATTTTTGATTATTCCTGTCAGATTGCATCTATCAGCATTAAAAATGTGCTCCTTAATTCTCCCATAACTGATTATCACGTAACACTTCGAAACAGTAAAAAAAAACTAATATGAAATTTCATTTCTGAGATTGAAAAGAATTGAAAATATCTTTTCAGAGATTTTATATACACCGGACGCCCTAGTGTAGATTTTGTCATGGGGTATCTTCCTTTCTTCCATGGCTTTGGTTTACTTGTCATCAATATCGGATCGATCAAATTCAAACAGACAATTGTATGCATGAGAAAATTCGACTTTGAAGATTTCCTGGCCGCCATTGAAAAGTACAAAGTAAGCGCACATAATAATTATCCTAATGTGGAAAAAATTATTGCAGAATTACTAATTGTTTTATTTTATCATAAAACGGGTTAAGTTGTCGCTGATAATGATTGCTCACAACCATGGTGGTTAATGACGTTATTATCTTGTCACAAACAAATGACAAAAATGACAAAAAAGATGAAGCTCACGTTTCACACGAGAAAATCCGATAATTTGATTGGTTATATGCGATTACATGAGAACATCAACGAAGATACCATCGGGCTAATCTGTGGACGAACACCAAATGGGAGGGAAGATGGTCACCTTAGGAATTGCATTTGACATTAAGATAATTCTGTATTCTAAAAAAGACATAAATGAAGAAGTTTGACAACATACAACAGAAATGATCAATGATATCAAAATGCTACTACAGTGTAAATTTGCAGTACACGCTCAGTGATTGTCATACCAAAGTAATAGTGAAAACATACATGCACTAGTACATAACCACGCACAAGAACTAACATTAACAGCTGGAAAATACAGTATTTACCTGTAACATGGATTGACCACCCGCTTTAAAATTATTCCCAGATCCGGTATCTGTTTGCGGCGCCTCCAATTGTCATTAGGATGGCCAAGCACCCCAGTGTGGCAAAATACGACCTATCTTGTGTGGAAACCATCATGTCAGCATCAGCCCCACTGGGGAGTGATTCAGAAGAGGAACTGGAGGCGCGTCTTGGGACGTGTAGTCTGACACAAGGTGGCGACACTTTAGCCTTCAGGCTTTTGGGGAATGTACCAGTTTCGAATATTTCTCTGTCAGATGAATTTTTATTTTAAATTTTGTTCCTTATTATTCGTGATGTTAATTTATGGATGAATAAGAGACCCAATATTTGTGGTAATTATTTTGATAGAATTTAATTGTTATCTGAAAAAGATGGTCCTATTTGTTCAAAGTTTGATACAGTTCTCGAATTCTAACTTTAACTGAAGTAAAACAATTGGATCGCAGGTGATAATTACTCCATAACATATACCGTTATGACGTATTGTATTTTAAGGTTATGGATTAACAGAAACTGGTCCTTTCTGCTCCTTGCCACCACTTTCAAGACACTTAAGGCGACCAGGAGCGTCTGGAGTTTTAGTCCCAAATACAGAGTGCAAGGTAAATGAGAACATACTAGTACTATTACCGTGTGTATACGTACGTGAAGTAGGATTGTAAGAGAGTTAGGCTGCGTTCACATGAAAAATCTATTTTCTAAAAATCTAAAAATCTATTTGTGGTATCTTGTGATCACGGTCTGTGCTCTGTCTTCAAACAATGTTATAGTATGACAACATATCTCTTTCTTTGGACGCGCCCTTGACATATAATCATATTCTACACAGGTGGTGGACCCAAGCACGAAGAAGGAACTTGGTCCGAACCAAGATGGTGAACTATGGTTCCGAGGCCCTCAAGTTTTCAAAGGCTACTTGGATAATCCTGTCGCCACCGCGGCCACCTTGGACAAGGACGGCTGGATACACACCGGTCAGCCTTCCCTGCTAATTTGAAATATTTAGTGCTGCTTGAGTCCATTGCAGTCAGTAATTACAAAATTAACAGTTCTTAATGTATGTAGAATAGAAAAAAATAATTACGCTTAAGCTAGCCTATTTCTGACCCAGGGGTGGATGCAGGATTATTTGATTGGGTGATCCGTGGATGCAAAGGCGACATCCCCCCCCCCCCCCCAATGCGTGGCGTTTGGTATTTTATAGAGGGTGAACGGTGGCATTTGGTACGGTTTAGAACTATGATTCAAAAGGGGACCACTGTGAACTGGCTACTGTATTTGTTTTTATATTAATCTATTTTTGTCAGCTCAAGTATTCCTTTTTCTGTTAAATTTAGGTGACATTGGACACTACGACGAGGATCAGTACTTATATATCAAGGACCGTATTAAGGAGATGATCAAGTTCAAAGGGTTCCAGGTAAAAGACTAGAGCCGTGACCAAAACTAGCGAAAAGGACGTAGATTTTAAATCTCAACATTTACATGTACATAACGAACTACCAATTTGTGTGCTGTGATGTGTAGTTCATTATCCGGCATTCTGTTTATGTGTCACATGCCCTCTTAAATTTTAAAACGTCGGAATATATATAATTTTTTGCCGACTAGGTGGCGCCAGCAGAGCTAGAGAGTGTCTTGGTAACCCACCCAGCGGTGGAAGACGCGGCGGTAGTGGGTCGACCTGACCAAGAGGCTGGAGAATTGCCCATGGCGTTTGTGGTTCTTAAGTCTGGTAGAATGACCACTGAGAGGGACATCATGGACTTCTTGGCAGGTACAATAGCACTGACCTCGGATGGTTATAATCGTGCCGACTCAGTCAATACTATATTGTTAATGTTTCAATATAGTGTTTTGTTTTCTTTTTTCTTTCTTTTTTTTTCTTTTTTTTTCTTTTTTTTTCTTTTTTTTTGTTATCATTTTTGTCAATACTTTTAATAGATAACAAAAAGCTACATAAAATTTGATGTTAAGTCACAGTGCAATATTTTTTAAATTAACAGTATATACGAGTATATTGCATGCATGGACATTGGGCACCGATATAAAATATTAAACAAAAATTCCCACTGCACTCAACTTTTACCACATTTTCAGAAAAGGTGTCTCCTTACAAGCGTTTGCGGGGTGGAGTGGTAATTGTGAAGTCGATCCCTAAGACTGAGAGCGGGAAAATTCTGCGGCGTTTTCTTCGAGCCGGATTAAGGGAGAGAGTTGAGAAAATGAAAGCGAAACTGTGAGGAATTCGTCGTTGCACTTCCAAGAGATAATTTAAGATAATTTAAGATGATTAACAGAGCCACAGATATCAAGGACACATATCATTGCGTATTAGTCATATCATAGAAAACATAGTCTGCTGAGATATTATTTCCTAAATATTTGAAGTTAATCAGTAATGGTCCTGTGGTTGGGGAATATGTTTATTGACTTGTCATTTGCTTGCTCGAAGTAAGCTGTCTCTTACGGGCTACATAATGACACACACCAAACTTTCTGCAAAGAAATCTGTCATACCAATTTAATCAAAGTATCGCATCATTGTGCTACACATCCGTGCGTGGTAATTGCCAGCTACTTGGTACCTTACTGACAGTCGTTGGAGACACGCAATGTTTTTTTTTTTTCGCTTTTTTTTTTGTAGTAGTAGTAGTAGTACTCAAGTGCCAACTAGCGATGATTAATAACCCTGATATACAGCACCCCTCCCCCCCCCAAAAAAAAAAAAAAAAAAAAAATTATGCAGACGCCCTAGCACATATATACTTCCTTACTCCGATGTCCTTGCTGTCAAGGTTGGGGACACAATACTGCCGGTAGTCTCACATTTGAGTTGTGATTATTGCCCTGATAAATGTAACTAGTAGCGAACACAGCAGTACATGGCGTTATCAGACCATTAATGAAAAACATTATAATCTCTCGGTTAATTATAGCTTAATGGTACCGGGGAGCTTGGAGAATTACGAGCAAATTCTTGTTTATATAACATATAAATAAAGCATATAAGAATACAGCATATAAATGTTGATATAAAATACTACCTTATTAGTTCTTAGAGACACAGAACGCACATCTTTCATACCAAAGGAAAGACAAGTCACACACACACACTCACACACACACACACACACACATATGGTTAAACAGGATATTGCTTGACAATAGGTACATTCCAGCCGGCAGTAAAGTCAGTAAACCCAGACCAGAGTCGAATCAGTGGAAACTTGTGGGATCATGTGAAGGACTGTGCAGTCTAAATTACTTAATACCTGCACGTGTTTAGATAATAATATATAAATAACGGCGTTGTAAATTTTTATGCAGTCATGATCAGACAATGATGCTCTTTGTCCGTGCATTTGAAACGATTCACTGCATGACTGCTTTACTAGAGCGTCGAAAAAGTAAAGTTCTATTTTAAAAATATTTCTCAACCAATCTGTTCAAGCGACTTGTACTGTACAGGCGGAGTTATTCAAGGCCATCCGTGTTCAACAGCTTCGACAACTGTTCCGTACTTGTATTTGGACAGTACGCACAACCAGCGTTGTGTAAGGGGATGATATAATTCACAAAGTTGTAGTAGTAAGTGTGAGTTCGGCTTAACATGGGGATTCGGAGTCGTCTTCCCGATGTTCGTATACCGTGGGTCTCCATAACGGACTTACTGCTGGCTGATGTTGACAAGTACGAAGAATTTATAGCAGTGGTAAGTCTCTCTCTTTCTCTCTGGGTTGCAGATTTTGAAAGCCAGTTTTTAAATCAGATTTTCATGATTGACCCAGTGTGGTGTGGCGAATCTCTTGCTTCGACTTCGACTCGTGCTTCGACTGGTCTGTGCTCCTTGCAGGTTTTTGCTGATTGAAAAAGGAAGTTCAGAATCATAGTTCCATTAAAAGAAAAGGAAAGTATTTAAACATGCTGCTGTTTGCAAAATAATCTGTTGAGGCCTACCGGTATCATTTAGTACTGTACCCTGTAATATTATACATATGAAAATTAAGGATCAGCATATTTTAAGATTTACATTCACATTGCTTTACTACATGGTGTTACATGTGTAATCCAATTTTCTACTGCTCAGCGATTCACACACGTTCACACACACACACACACACACACACACACACACATTTACACCTTTTCCTCCCTACGGGTTATATATCCACTATCCCCTTATCTCCTTGAACGAGTTCTTCTTTTGACAGCTCGACTCCGAAAGTGACATTAAATATACGTACGGTGAAGTCAGAAACCACACGAGATCCATCGGCAGCGCGCTAACCCGAAATGGCTTTCAAAAAGGAGACGTATTGTGTATATGTTGTCCGAACCTTCCCGAGTTTCCCTTAGTATTACTGGGAACCCTTGCTGTGGGAGGGATCATTACAACCGCTAACCCGCAATTCACAGCAGGTAAGAGCCTGAGATCTTTTTACTTGTTATAGAGGTTCCGTTACCATGCCTTTTATATCTGGTGACAAAATGGATGTCATTTATTGATAATTGTACATAGTTAAAGCAAGGAGTTAACTCCTTTGTTTAAGTAACACTGCAAAGACAGAGAGGTTACCATAATGTTTCTTATTTTGTTTATATTCAGTTACAAGAGTCTGAGAATATTAATACAATATTTCCCTTTTTCCGTAAAAAAGAGGAAATCGAAAAGCAGATAAAACTTGCGCAGGTGCAGTACATGGTCACAGTTCCAGAGTGTGCGGAGAAGACTGTCAGAGTTGCAGCTGCAACTGGAATAAAGGTTGGTAACTCTCCCTATCTCGTTACCTCTTACTGAAATGAGGCTTAATGAGCCCATAGCCCACAATGTGTCTACGCGGTTCATTTATCCACTTCTTATTTATTAGGCTGTGTACGTATTGGGCAGCGCCCAGGGATGCAGCCCATTCACCGAACTTCTAAATGACGACGGTTCTGCCTTCCCTGATGACGTCAACATCTCGCCGCAAGATGTCGCATTCCTCCCATTTTCCAGTGGCACGACTGGCCCTCCCAAGTGCGTGATGCTCACGCACTACAACATTGTAGCCAATCTCTTGCAGATGAGGTAGAACTTTTAAACAACAAAGTTTGTATAGTAGGCAACGGTTTATTGTTACTTGGTGGACATTTTCATTGACCACACATAGTATATACCCTCATACCATTATTTGTATTTTCCATAATGTTTTTGATTATTCTGTACGTCAGTTTGCACCCATCAGCATACAACGCATTACTTATTATTCTTATTATTGGTGATCATATTTCATGCCACATCCACAGACTTTTGAACAGGTATTCAGCCTTATATGTAATTTTATTTTAGAGATTAAAAATGTAAAACAAACATTTCAGAGATTTTATATACACCGGACGCCCTGGGGTAGATTTTGTCTTGGGGTATCTTCCTTTCTTCCATGGCTTTGGTTTACTTACCATCAATCTCAGAACGATCAAATTCAAACAGACAATTGTATGCATGAGAAAATTCGATTTTGAAGACTTCCTGGCCGCTATTGAAAAGTACAAAGTAAGTTCATTTATAATAACATGCTGATGTGAAAAAAAATATAACAACATTACTAAATATATATTAGTTATAAAAGTAGTAGCGCACTATATTAGTTATAAAAGTAGTAGCGCACACACATGGGGAAATTACGGCGCACAAGTAACTAACATTAACAGCTGGTAAATACAGTATTTACCTGTAACATGGATTGACCACCTGCTTTAAAATTATTCCCAGATCCGGTATCTGTTTGCGGCGCCCCCTATTGTCATTAGGATGGCCAAGCACCCCAGTGTGGCAAAATACGACCTATCTTGTGTAGAAACCATCATGTCAGCAGCAGCCCCACTGAGAAGGGATTCAGAAGAGGAACTAGAGGCGCGTCTTGGGACGTGTAGTGTGACACAAGGTGGCGACACTTTGTGGCTTTCATGCCTGGAAGGAACGCATCAGATGCGAACGTTTCTTGATTTGAAACATGCGTTTTTCTTTCCTTTTTAATCTCGTTCCTTTAAAGGATATATTAGTGGTGTTAATTTATGAATATGAGTGACCCAACATTTGTGATGTTCATTTTGATTGAATGTAATTGTTATATGACGATGGAATTATTCACTCAAACATACAGGTCTCAAATTATTTCAACATAACTGAGTTAAAAAAGAGTAGGATTTCACCAGATGCATGCATTTACTCCTTAAAACGTGCCATTATAACCTATTGTATATTTAGCTTATGGGTTAACAGAGGCAGGTGGTTTCTGCTCTTTGCCCCCACTGTCAAGACACTTAAGGCGACCAGGAGCGTCTGGAGTTTTAGTCCCAAATACAGAGTGTAAGGTAACTGAGAACTTACTAGTACCGTTCATGTAGCAATTTAGTGAGACTCCCCAGGGAGTTAGACCGATCCAGATGGATCGATCTAGGCATGGGAACCCAGTCCTAGATAACAAAACCCATTGAATCATATATATAACACTATAAACAATAAAGAATTACATTCAAAGTGTATCATTGACAAAATTTAATGCATGTAAACTGCCCGCGATATATTTTTATGAGAACAACATCAATTTCTGCCTGTTAAGATTATGATGTATACACGGTATGCTAATATGATTTTTTGCTGATTATTTGGTTGACTTTTTTTGGATTGTCATTTTTATTATGTTAGAGACATGTGATCTATTTTCAAACTATGTTAGGCTCCTAATATTGCACATGTACAAGACTTCTCTTGTATCTGCTATAGGTGGTGGACCCAAGCACGGGGAAGGAACTCGGTCCAAACCAAGATGGCGAACTATGGTTCCGAGGCCCTCAAATTTCCAAGGGCTACTTGAATAACCCTGCCGACTCTGCGACCACCTTGGACAAGGAAGGCTGGATACACACTGGTAAGTTCAATTAGTCACTCCGGATATTCAGCGAAGTCTGATTGGTCTGTCTGGATATTTTGTGCAGTCTGATTGGTCAATATGGATTTTTAGCGCGGCTATAGTCTAATGTAATCACTTATTAAAAAAATCCAGCCAGTTATTCGAATTTTTTGTCCGAGCAAACAAGGAAAATATGTAATGGTAAATCTATTAATCTTATATTATTGATCCTCCGTATTGGTAATCTGGGGCAACTGCACCACGTTAATTTGTGACAGTTCCGGTATTCATTAATAATTATCTATTCATTTTCATCATTTCATCTTTTTTATATTCTGTAAAATTTAGGTGACATTGGGTACTACGACGAGGACCAATACCTATACATTAAGGATCGCATTAAGGAAATGATCAAGTTCAAAGGATTCCAGGTAAGAGACTTGCCACCTACTTGGCAAGGGGATACAGATTTTTACGTAATTTCTTACTGTACTTGTTATTGATGGTAAATATAAGAAAAATATTTCAGGATGGGCATAAGGAAATTGCGTCTGCGACTCGAACCTACACATATTTGTGCAAAGTAAGGTGTACAATCTGCTTAGCTACTTTAACCAGTGGTCAGTTATAACGTAAACAATAGATACAGCTTTCCCTGCGATGTAAATGGATGTATATACTTATGCAATTGGGAATACATCTGAACAGAAAAAAATGTGATATTGAAAATATGCCCAAGGTGGAAAATTTGTCACAATTGCATTGTAGTACATGGAACTGCAGTAGTTACACGGACACTTATGGTCTGGAAAGTTCGTGCAAGTGTCACGAAGATCTTTCTTTCAAGATCTGTTGTACATAAATAGTAATTAGAGTTATAAAGATATGTACTCTGCAGAGTCTGTTGAGTTTTATGTCTACAGTTGAGATACTTTATAACAGTATATTTGTCCCCGTAGTTACACTTACCGAAGACTCTTGGATGACAACTGATCAACATCTATCAAGTAGTGCCAACATCACTGTGGACAATACTGAAATGCCACCTGAAATTAGTGCCTTTCCAATACACACATAAAAAGAAATTAAATCTAAAAATTAATACATTAGGATTTTTGCCGACTAGGTGGCGCCAGCAGAGCTAGAGGGCGTCTTGGTAACCCACCCAGCGGTAGAAGACGCGGCGGTAGTGGGTCGACCTGACCAAGAGGCTGGAGAATTGCCCATGGCGTTTGTGGTACTTAAGTCTGGTAGAATGGCCACTGAGAGGGACATCATGGACTTCTTGGCAGGTAAAATTACGCTGACCTCCTACACGTGGGTCACTGTTATAATTAGCCCATTCCAATATTAAATTGTTTTTAAGTTTCAATAATGTGTTTCTTTTCCTTTTTATTTTATCCTTTGATTTTTTATGAATATTATTAATACACGGGAAAACGTTACATGAAATAATGTATGTATATTTAATAATTTCAAATTGGATTTCTCATTCAGTATCAGATAAAAAAATTTGAAGAGCCTATTATTTCTTAAAACTTTAAAAAGTACGAATTGCGATTTGTATGTATTTCATGTATGGACTTTAGGCACCGATCTAAACATCTTCAAAAAAGTTCCCACTGCTCTCAACTTTTACCACATTTTCAGAAAAGGTGGCTTCTTACAAGCGTTTGCGGGGTGGAGTGGTAATTGTGAAGTCGATCCCTAAAACTGGGAGCGGGAAAATTCTGCGGCGTTTTCTTCGAGCTGAATTAAAGGAGAGATTACAGAAAATGAAACCAAAACTCTGAGGAATTTTATGGTGTTGTACTTCCGTGGGGATGGATGCTTTGACTTTTTAAATGCCTTTTTATCTAATTAATAGGACCACTTACATTAAGACCAAATATCATTGTATATTGGATATTATTCCCTAATTATTTGAAGTTGATTAGTAATCAGTCTTTGGCACCCTGAGCTTCAGAGCTAACTTGACACTAACCTTTTCACTGTAGCCTATCTCCATCGTGTCAAGTAACCTCTGACGAAAATAGTTTGACCTATTTTATATAAGCCAATCGAATCCATGTTTCAAAATTTTTCACCAAAGTTTGGTGAAAACGCTGATTGGTTGATCGTCAATCGGCAATCCTCGGCTGATTCCGCAAGCTCCATACTAACAACATAGTTATTGTCGAGTGCGGAGACATCCGAGTAGTTCCGAGTGCATAACCGTACACAAAGAAAGCATGGAGTATATCGGAATTGAAACCAGAGCAGTATGATGCCCTGCATCATTATCTACTGAGGGATGATGTATTTTGCGTGCTGCCCACAGGTTACGGCAAGTCCCTGATATTCAGCCTTATCTTTGATTGGTCCGGATTTGAACAAAGCGCGCTTTGACTCGTTCGCGTTCATTGGCTTGAGTGCGGGCTTTAAATTTGATTGGCGGGCGGCGGAGGCACTCGAATCTCGTCAGAGGTTACTTGACACGATGGAGATAGGCTACAGTGAAAAGGTTAGTGTCAAGTTAGCTCTGAAGCTCAGGGTGGTCTTTGGTAATCAACAATAAATTGAAAAGAAATGATATTTATTGATGTATTCTCAACAGACCTATGTTGTGGCAACAAATAAACGGGATACTGTGTAGTGGAAATAAAGCTTAAAAAGAGTTACATGAATAAAATAAGCTATCCACATTAAGCCGGTAGTAATACTGTATGAAAACTGAAATTCTGAATCAGAAAAAATATGGTTGACAGATCTTGAGCTTGAGGAAATTGAAAGACGAATTAAGAACAGAGAGGCTACTGTAGATGCTCAAGGACACTGTGAGGATGATGGCGGTGACCCAACCCCATGTTACATAAGTTGGCAACATCACTGAACACGCGTGGCGGGGGTCAATTAGTGATTTTGAGTGGATCCGTGACTTCAATCGTGGACCATTTGACTATTAGCACCGCATTATTGGACCGCGAACAATTTGTGCTGTTTGGGGTGGCTTCCTACCAGATCTCTTCCTGTTTTTCACATGGGTCCTTTTTTTCGACCACGAACTATTTTCAATATGACTGAAGATACGAAGATCAAGATTAAGGGTTTTTTAGATATGTAACGTGGAAACATTTTGATACATTCTCTCCGTAGAGTGACGGGATTTGAGGTTGGAAGTAAATCACGCAACGCCCGCAGACAGTATTTATGCATGTACATCTGGGTCTTGGTATCGTGGTTCAATCATGGCGCCAAGCCATGAACAGCAATTTCTCTTATAAGCCATGTGCATATTTGCTTTATTTTGAACAATAAAAAAGAAAGCCTTGTTATTTAGTTTATTACCTTCCCTTTATTTAAGCCAGTTTTTAAACCACAGTGACTTTTTTTCATAACTGCACAACAACGAATTCCTCTAACAGCTAAAACAGAATATCTGTCAAAAGCAAACCCATTTTAAAATATGAAGTGAGTAATACACCGGTTCATATCAATATATATTCCCAAGATATCAATTACAACCCCAATGTAAACCTCTTTTGAATCAAACATAATGTCTGTCAAGATATTAATAATTCCTTAAACACCTGAAAAAAACTGAAACCACATCTCATGTCACAGGTCAGATCCCAAACTAGTCCAATTATTAACTGGACTAGGCCACTTCCCAATTGGTATCAGGTCTAGGTCAGATCCTGATTGGGTCTTTGCTTAAAACAGCATAATGCATCTTAACTAACTTACTAAAGAGCAGGTGAAATAATTTTGTCTGGTGTTATTAAGTCATAAACACACCAATGGGCAAGGGCCCTCACACGCATGCGTCATTATCAGGAAGTGCCCTACAGCTAATCCATGACGCAGGGTCCTTATTTTGTCCAAACGCAGGTCAATGACGACTGCGACCAGTGCAATCCCGGCGAGCAGCACTGGTGATACGGTATGTTATTAGAACAATGGTAGTAGCATTTTTCATCGTTAGGGTCAGGTTGGAACTGGCCGGCGTCGCATGTAATAGCACCTGGAATGAAATTCTGACATTGAATGGGAAAGATTTAGAAATGTATTAATGTGATTAAAGAGATAGTACACAGGTTTCAGATACATGCAATCTTCCTGCTAATTTTGTAAATAACCTGTAATTACATCATAGAGACAGGTTTTCTCCAATGAAATAATGTTATTAATAGTCCAATTCCAAAATTGAATTGCTTTTACTCTTAAATCAAAAAATGCAAGCGATGCATACCGTAGCACCGTTCAAGGTAAAGTGAATAAAAGGAGGTTTTAAAACACATCTTAATATGATTATCTCTCCAATACTGATATTGAATGTAGTTAGAATGGCGGCCGGTAATACATTTTAATGGAAACGCCAATTATAATCTTTGTGCGAAATCCCATAGTCTATATACGACCTCGAATGCTATACGTGACATAATCATTATCATTCTTTACACTAATAAATTGAGTTTAATCGGCATGAACAACTGAGGCTGCACATGAAGTAATGTTTCTCTTGATTTACCTGCTGTGGTAGTCGTTGGCGTTGTTGTAGTTGTAGGCACTATGGTACCAGTAGGCGTTGTTGCTGTAGTATTTGTTGGTGTTATAGTAGTCGTTGGTGTTGTAGTAGTCATTGGTGTCGTAGCAGGCAACGTGACTCCTCCTATCCCTTGCCCAGGTGGATAGATAGCAATATCTGCGCAGCCGTAGAACTCTTCCTGTGGACCGCAGCCCACACAAGAGGTCCCATCAGGGTCTGTACCCCAACTGTTCCCTGGAAGATGTGCATAATGACAAGTGCATGGTTGAGCAGTACTTTAAGTAAACGTCAAAGAACGAATCGTTTGAGACTGTACATTGAAATTCACGTTACTGTGCAAGTTTTTGTTCAGGAATACTTTATAACAAACATTAGAGGTGTGAAGGTTCTGAAAAAAAAAGATAAAATAAGCCCCAGGTTCACTTAATATACATGTATTTATCTGAAAATATTGCAAATGATTAGATTAACGTAAACATACATTGACTTTATCTATATGTATAATGTTCAAATTAGGTGTTACCAAATTTCCCCCAAATACCAATTCGTATGTAACTTGTACTTTTGTTAATATTAAGGCCAGTTTAACGTTACGTCATTGCCCTAATTATGACGTCACACCACTCACCGGTGTGCCATTTCCACTGCAGCACACACTGTGTACAGGTGACGTAATCAGGCAGTTTGGCCAGTAGGTACACCTTGCCCCCTACCCAGGCGCTGTTTGTTTCATCCAAACTCTGGTAACGGTTGACAGTCGTCCCGTTAGCATGCAGGTATAAAGGAAGTTTATATTGGTCCAGGCACTCCACGCTGACGGGGGTGTTGGGATCGTTGTGTGGGCAAAGTCTGACGAAAATTAAATCCTACACTTATCATTAATTATCTTGTAACAAGAACTTTTCTTTGACGCATGTGAAGACCTTTGTTCTGCACGTTGCATTAAATATTTTCTTAAAAGGGTTGATAAAAAATATTACTAAACAGTCAGCACATCTATATGCGCTTTTAAAATGTTTAAACTGTATTGTGAATTGCTTTATATTTAATTTTGACGCACGGGATAAAATATTGGACGTAGCCTACATGTATAGCAGTATTGGTAGCGTATATTTTATCAAGACTTACTTGTATTACCTATGCACTACTTTTGTGTGATTTTTATCCATCAAGTACTTACCTAAATTCATACCACCCTTTATGCGGTGCTGTAATTTCTATTACGATTGGCATATACTCTCCCATTGTATACTGCCGCACTAAGGTCCCCGTGGCGTAAAGCCCTCCAGCCTCGTTTTCACGAGGACCTTGCCAGGGGTCGCCACATACGCCACACTTTCCGCCTTGTACGTTCCATTGGTTCTGAAAATTTCGGAAATATGGCCATTTAAGATAACTCAGTAACTTAAACAAGACAAAATAACTTGTCAAATTTTTGGTGAAGCGTCCTATTTGCAACCATAATTAATAGATTTAATTTTTTTTATTTGTCCTGACACTTGAACAGTTATTTCATGCTGATCCTTTATATCTTAAAAAATCGCAAATTTGTCGTAATTCCAAGAACCCATGTGCTCAGGTCTACAAAAGGATTGTGACCACTGCCTGGTGAGCTGATGGAAGTGGATGACCGGAAGATGCTGGGAATAATATGAGTTAGAAAGTTGGGTGTTATATCTCGACCCTTGTGACTTTACTGAGTATTACAACGGACGATGGTTTTATTTGCAAGGTCCACGTATGTCCTTTCTTACGCCATAAGAATAGGGTATGAGACTTTGGACAGTAGCCAAATGTAGGGAACATCTTCGTTGTCATTTTCCTATCTTTTTTATTTCTCGAATAAAGATCTGTTCAAGGGACTTTCGATATTCTGAAACCTGGTTCACGCACGGTAAAATATAACTGAAATAGAATCGTTTTTTAATCCGAGACGTGGCGTTGAACACATGACTTCAAAAATTACATCGACTAGTCAGACATGTGATCACTCAAGATATACCTCAATGGAGGAAACCCCGAACGAATTTAATTTTGTATTATTGCCACCAAAAATGGTCAAACAGAGCAATATTACAAACTGAAAAAAAATTTCAGCATTAACATATTTTACGAAAACGATGCTTAATGGGATTCCTAAATTAAAACACAAAACAAAAGAAATCACTGTAAGGAAATAATAATAATAATAATTTACATCAAATCCGCCACAGTTCAGGCTCATGTCGTCGTAGTTCGCCGGGGTGTTAAATCCCCTCCTAAAAGCAGTGGATCGACCTGGCGGTTCGTACAGTCTACCATGGCTGTGTACAGGCGAGCAATGCAGAGCGAGGAAGACCAGGAGAGACAAAGTCAGTCGTAGTCTGGTCGTAGCCATAGCGTGCTGTATGTTTCACAACCTCAATATATATTCGCTCTTTGACAACTTTTAGTTTCTTCGGTTCGACCGCAAGCTTGTGCTACTGAAATGGCAATGGTTTTTCGTTTGTCAACAGTTAGTTCTACGTCGACCATTACGTTCCTTCATCTGCTACAATCAGTGAACAACATTTCAATGGATCACATTTTGGAAGATTGCAGAGCTTTGTTCTTTACAATTTGTCAACTAAACAGCAAATCTAAATGGCAAACTTTGGTTCCTCTTAGAGCGGTTACCACAGTTTCATATCCGTGATCACGCCTTACAATACATTACAATACAGGAGATGATATAATGGTACGCATAAACTTATTTCCATATCAAAAGATATATATATATATATATATAAAGCATAAAAACACGTGGCAAATTCTACAGTATTAAGTTGCACAGTTGTGCAGAAAGATTTTAAGTTTTATTATACATATTTATATTTTTCAGTCGATTCTTTGTTTTAAATAAAATTTACCAATGTGTCCACAATCTGTCGATTTTGCAGTTGAAATGGGCGAGTTCTCGGAAATGTAACTGCATGTAAAAAAAACCGTGAAAAAATTGATAATTTACATGGAGTAAAAACCTCTGAATCCATAAGCTCAATCAATCAAATAAACTATTCAACTCCCAGAATCTGAGGGCATCGAAAAAGGTGTCTATAGAAAACGGCGTCAAGTATGTATGTTGTCGTTCTTTAAAAAATGCTGCCATCCAGAAATCTGTGCAAATTCTAAAAAAAAAAAAAAAAAATGATGCTGGCATTCAGAATCTGAGATCTCCAATTCCTGACAATAAGGTCACAGCTGTGATTGGTGTATCCGGTTAAAACTGGTTCTTTTAGGCCTGTTACCTTGGTGGGTTAATCGTTCATGCACAACCAGGCGTGGGCTAGGCGTCACCGTGATCGGTTAATGAACCTGATTTAAGACTTCAGACGACTTTCTGCGTACCACACTAGTCTGCCAGAACCCCAGAGAAAAAGTTTTCAAGAGTTTGATAAAATCGCCATATTCACGCTAACGTACGCTTTAAACTTATACACTTTATATTTTTATTAGTATTGTTTATTTGACCTGAAGCTTACATACATAGATGACAGCCGAGCGTGTGAAAAAGCATTCAACTTCAAATTTCTTGGATAATTTAAAAACATTGTTCTATTCTAACAGGATATTTTCTTTGATAGCCTATTGTGGCACGTTCTGACTTCAAATCTGCATGGTAGAATACGTGTGGTGTCGATCTGTTATCAAACAAAAATAATAAAGCTTTTGTTATCTAATTTGTAATGTACATGTACCTTTAAATTCTTTTAAACTATTGAGTGTATTTATATGAGAAATTTCTATATAATTATAATGACCTTTATCGCGTGGCTACCATTAACGTGAGTGTTAAAAGAAAAAAAAAAAAAAAAAAAAAAACAGCAAATATGCGGTGACAACAAATATCATAGCGATTTATGAATCAATGTATACTATGGCGTTAGATTAATCTTTCAATTAGTAAACTTTCAGTAATTTTTAGCCATGCATGAATTTCTTGTTTGATAGACAAAATAAAGAAAACCCGTATCCGCAGCATTAATTTAATTACTGCTACAAATTGTACAGAGCTCTTTCCCAAGTCCTAACCGGTTGTTACTTAGTGCTTTGTGAGCAAAAAGTTGCTTATAATGATGATATTCTTCTCGAAAAATCTTAGGTGATATACGTCTTATTAAAACTACTAAAATTGATTCTCTTGTTAATATGAATAACAGCAATCTTACCGTCACTAATTATTTTGCTGCCGGGTTTACTGTTGACTGCTGACGTTGACTGCCGACGTTGACTGAGCGATCAGAAACGGTGAACACAGTAAAAAGCTAGCTAGAAGATGTGCGAATCAGGTGATTTAATATTAAATGATATTAATTCGTCCACAACCAGCATCTGTGGTATCTGACTTGAATTATGAAAAGCCTTCCGTGAATATGACAGAAATCTTGGATGAATAAATGAATATGCGTTTCAGTCTTAAAGACAGGGCCTACATACAGTTAGAAGAGAGGGTAGATTCCCTGAAACGCATAAAAATCAATAGGCCTACTACCCGTTTCTCATGCGACTCAACTGAAGTCTAAAGGATAAACCAAACAAATCACTCAGTGAGCCAAAATACCAACAACAATAACAGCAACAACAAACTGTGCCATCTTCAAAATACTGTCGTATATTGGACTTACTTATCCGTTCCTCAAGTTCGTAAAGTCCGGCTACTGACGAAGTAATGTAGGCTATAAGCTCACATTCCCGTTTTTCTTGTAGGCTGCTTTTTAAATATTAAGCCTACTGACAGTAGCGGATCCGCATCCGCGGACCACCCCTCCCCCTCCCCTTTAAAAAATCCGCCCTGTGCTGACACCCGTTTAGACTGGTAAACAGCTAAGCCTACGGAAAAAATTAAAGAAGGCTGAATGCGACCATTCGAAAAATGCATTTATAATTTATTAAATTGCATATAGGCCTATATATTTTTCATTTTATATAGGCCCCTATCCGTAAGATAAGTAAATAGGGCCTAAATAAAAAACTTTCCCAAATTTCCGATCTCATGTTTCATTATCTGCATTTTCTTCCCCATACAAGTGGCACTCCTAAAGTCTATGCCCTTTTTGATGCAGCAATTCTCTGTTTGTTGTAGGCCTATATACTGTATAGGCCAACGACGTGGAGATAAAAAAAAAAAGATGGCATATTTAAATAACAACGACTCTTTCAAAGCGTCTACATCAGTTTGATAAGGGTTAAACATCATAGATATGTAACGTTTTAGTATAACGATGTGAAAAGAAATGAATTCATTTTAAAAAATGCAAATAGGAGTTGAAATTATTCAAACAAAAATACCCTGTCGGGTCTCATTTGACCCTTACTCGACCTTGACCTATTTGTAGAAAAGCCGTAGGAAGAAGGCGGTCGTTTTTGTTTACGTTGGATATTATCGAAGTAACAGGGTATATTTGGATCAAGGTAAGTTTTTGCATCTGTTTTGTGCCTTCATTTTATTAATGGTCTATGTAAGCCAATATACAAAGCCACATTCTGTTTTGATTTGTAACATAAAACCTCTCAGGCTGCGTCGATTGAGTCAAGGAATTAGCCAAAACACTGACACCGACTAAGTACAGTAAACTTGCATTTCTTGGTCCCATTTCTACTCACTTATAATTCCTATGCTTTTAGAGAATAACAAACGTCGTTTTGCTGATATAACACATTAATGGATACCAAGTAACTGCTCTGTAACAGGCACTACAGGTAATTTAGACACTGCGCTCATAATTTTGTCTTTTTCTCTTGCCCTGCAGATTGATGTTATCAATGCTTCTTATTTTTTCCTCGCCGTTGTACTAAGTTGGAGAGATATAAGTTTGGGCAAGTCAGTTTACAGTCCAGAGGGCACTACCATGGTTTCTCAGCATTTTCCTAACCTTTGAAGTCTAGACCACCAACCCTGTACTGTAGAGAGACTTCTATAAACATAAAGACTTGCAGACTTTCTGGTCTATTCAAATATAATGAGAGCTGAGGTCAAATCAGGGGTGGCAATATACTGTGAGTGCTTTTGTCAAAGAGCAAAAAATCAACCAAAATAATTGTAAGTAGTAGTACCAGTAACTTAACAAACAAAATTTGAATAGCAAAAACACTGATCAAAGTCAGTACATAAATGAATTCTGAAAAAGTATTGTAAATAAAAAAATTAAATTAGGAAACTTAAAAATTGCTCAAGCTTCTATAAACACAATGTTCACTGCCTATTGTTCACCGAAAAAATTGTTATCAAAATAGTTCCTTTATTAGAAGTCATTGTTAAATTCAAATTTATGTTAACTTCAAATGATTACTATTGGAGTTTCTCCAAAAAATGAAAAAAATGGACTAATTTTCATTTTAGACGGCATTATTTTATTAGTAAAAAACATCTGAGATGTATCTAAATTTGCAATGTACATATATCTTGGCAGGACACATGATACCAGATGGCGTTAAGTGCCCCTGCAAATCTAGTTTGTTGGTAATGTGCTGTACATGTGCGAAATGGTGTTTCATTTCACTTTTTGGTAGTTTACTCATTAGAATTGTAAAATACTTAGAGTTAACTTTACTAGGTAAAGAAAGCAAAGGTACATATGTAAATAAACTGGGTCAGTTACTAAAAGTTTATACCAGTATCTAAGATCAATAAGGTCATATGAAATAGTCATTTTCATTAATAATCTGACCATATGGTAAGTGTTGTTGTGGATAACTGAGCTACTAGAATCATCAGTATAATTAGTACTTGTTGCAGCTTAGTGAAGTATTGATAGATACACATTGTCACTGTTTGGGAAATTATCAATTGCTACAATCAATAATAACATGAACTAATAGATAGCTTTTGCAAATAAATAAAAGAATATTTAGATAGTAATCTTTTGGGTTTTTAGCTTATGGATTTTTTTTCTTTTTTGAAAAAAAAAACTACCAATTTTCTTTTAATTATAAGGTCAATTCATGTAACCACTGCATTAAAATGGATAGTGCTACGTAATAAAAGAATCACATTGCTGTCAAAATGAGTTGTGTTAGGTTGTATAAGCCTGTAGTAAGTGTATACGTAGTAGTACTAAATTTTACTACAGTACTACAGCATGGAAGGGCGTGTCTTAAATTATTAGGAAGTGAATTAAATATATCATACATGTGTGACTCTTTGTTATTCTATTGATTTTCTTAGTCACCCAAAATCAATTAAACATTACAGTGTAAATACCCAGTGCACCCACATTTTGATATATACTCTCTTGCACTACCCCTGACTTTAGTGTGGTAGCTGGTTAATAACAGAATGATAATATTTATTCTTGCAAGTTAAATTAAACATGTTCTTCTATGAAAGTGTGATAAAAGCTGCCTTTGGTTTTATCTTGGATAAGTAAGAAAGTTGTAATATGGAATTTTAATTGCGATGTATTGTCAGAGACCCTGCCTACCTTCCTTGTAACACTTTTTTCTACACCCACACCAATGTAGCAATACCATGTTTAATACTGAATATTTTCATGCCAAAGGTATCTTTTACTTTCATTGAATAACTCTTAAGTTTGTTCTTTACTTTTGAGAGATTGGAAGAAAAAAAGGAAAATGGCTTAAAAATAAATTGTGGGTCAAGTGTACCGCTAAAATTCAATGTTCTTTGAATATTTATCCCGTTAATGTTGACAAGCCCTGAAATAGTTAATGTCTACACCCTGGACATTTCTTGATGAACAATACAATTTTTCACATGTGGGAATGATGTTTCCATGAAACACATCAGAAGCATTTGATCTTATGATATCTTTTCAAATAATATAACTGGCAAAAGCAATTTAATGGTTTTGTGATGAAAACAGCTTTCTTAAAGTACACTTTAAACTTTTCTGTGCAAAAGACAAATTTTAATGATGGTGATCTGTTAAAATGAACCTTGTAGAGTTGTCAACTGTAGTGTGACATATTTATTATTTTTCTATACTTTCAGAAAATACTGGGATTGATGTATTGGGAGAGGTGACAGACAGAGGATAAAACAATGCACTATGAGGGACCAGCTTTCATGTTTCATCATCATCATCATTCCAGTGTGTCTTATAACCTGGGGAGTGAAGCCAAGTCAAGGTAAAATACTAACTTGATGTTATGATAACTACATAATAAAACCATCTTGATTCTTAAAGAAAAGAGAAAGTGTTGTTCCATAAAATTTAATGTATTTTTTATTTGTTCAGTTGTAATTTAATGCAGCACTTAGTTAACTTTGACGGAGGGTTTGTGAAGCTTGTTTGTAATGTACAATTTTGCCAGTTAGTGGTAAATTTTAGCTGGAAGAAGTAACTTAAAACTGTGATTTTGATAAATTGTGTACTATTTGCATTAGTTTGTCCTTGCTCAGATTTTAGATATCGGCCTATTTTTATAATCTAAAAATAGGTTAAATTGTATACTGTAAAAGAGGTTACAGCATGCCCTCATTGTGTTTAAAAAAAATGTTATTGTCATTTTGTCTGAACATTTTGCCTTAAAGATGCATACAAAGTCAATTTTTTGTCACAAAAACCAACCAAATGCCAGCATATAGTTACAAGTAGTATAACTAAGAGAATTACCAAAAGGCATTGTTTAATTTTACCCCAAAGTGATGTTTGAACAGATTTTTCTGCTGGCATTCTAAGCTGTATGTCAATGGGGCAGGAAAGTAGGTCACGGAAGTAGGTTAAATTTACAACCATAAATTTAAAGAAAGGAGCAGTCTAAAGGTCTTTTATGGCCGATCGAGTGATCTATTCAGTTTATCCCTTGGCATGTCGAAATTATTTGAGTCATATAAGAATCTAGTAGAAGTGGTTTACATGTGTTACTGGGAATCCACACTCCACCGATGCTCGGTTCGTATGTACCTTTAATGTTCATATTTTCATAAGCATCTTAGAACAGAGAGTTAAGAGGAAAGGACTATGGATTCGTAAAATATGTATAATATACTTCAAATTCATTTTAAATATTGCATAAAACAATATATTTCTAAGGTCTGAACTTTGTCCGAGAGCCCAGTGATGTGATAGCTGCTGCTGGTCAACCCTTGTGGTGGCACTGCTCAGGACAAGGGACAGGGGGGGTCACTTACAGGTAACTCTGACCACTAGGGTCATTCTTGATCTATTTCTACTACAGTACAGTGAATTTTATACAAATGCATGACAGCTTTTAATTTGGCATCTGAAATTGTGAAGTAAATTTTTATTTTTTTAAGCAAATTTTTCATTGATTTGTTTCAAAATCCTGAATTGAGTAGAATTTTTTACCTAAGTGAGACCAGAATAGGGAATAACTACTCATATGTTATAATATTACTGGAAAGAGTCTGAAAGTGCATCTATAAATGTCATTCGTAATGCCAATGTTCACTTTGGTTCTTCCTAATCTTAACTTTTTAAGAACTGAGGGAATAGATTCATGAGCATAAATTTGTATCAGAAAATAGACAACACAATACTTGTAATAAAATCTGAAGTAGTGGGGAGATGAATTATAAAAGTTTTGACACAGGAAAACATACTTTAATTAATTGGCAGTTGGTTGGCGATATATGAATTTAAAAAATGTGTCATTCTGATAAAAAACTATGATTTTCAACTTTAGGTGGAGATTTAATGATGCAGATGTTACTCTCCCTGACTACCGTGTCCTCAGCAATGGCACTCTTCACATCAGCAGTGTCAGCAGCAGCAGTGTTGGCAGTTATCAGTGCGTCATATCAGATGGACAAAATACTCAATATAGCAGCGCAGTGAACCTGCAGCTAGCATGTAAGTGTAAATATTTAAGCAGTTTATGTCACATTTGCTCCAGATCTGTCTTTGTCATATGAATTGTCATAAGAAGGATAAGTCTAGTGGCTCAGAAACAACTTTTTTTTGAAAGAGAGAGAGGAGATTTCACCAACAAAAGAGATCTGTAACAAAAGAATAAAACACTGTGTGTGAAATAAAATTTGCTATCAGAAGAGTATTTCTTGTGATTTGTTTGTATGTCATTTCAGATTTGGCATCTAGCTATTCCCTGAATCCCTCCAATCAAAATAAAAACGTAGGAGACACAGTGGTTTTTGATTGTGCTATCTCCAGTCTTCCACCTGCTTCCATATCATGGTTGCTTAGCAGGAAACCCATTACCAAGGGAACAGTGTCCATGGTTACATCATCCCAAAGCAGGTTAACTATTAATAATGTTGACTATGACAGTCAGGGGGAGTATGTGTGTGTTTCTGTCAACCCTGTGATACAGAATACAGGAAGATATAGTAACACAGCCACTCTAACTTTAGAAGGTAGGTTCATATGAGAGCAACAAAAAATATATAATAGTAATAATAATTTTAAAAAAATAATAATAATGACAATATAGAGTTATAGTGATAGATGATATTAGACTATGCAATGTTCATTATACCTGCCTCATATGAATTCAGTCAATAGGCTTGTTCAGGTAGCATGTATACCTCTCTCTCTTTCTCTCTCTCTCTCTTTCTCTCTTTTCACATATCATGTCTGTTCTTTCATCTCTCTTTTGAAGTTCGTACAAAACGGTGGACTACTTTCTTGAAGGGTAAAGCAGGTAGATGTAGGCTAGATATAGTCCATGTTTATTTCTTCACAATTTATTTTTGTAGATTTTGATAAAAAAGAATTATTACCATAATAGTATTATATGATTTAGATTAGAATTTTATTTGATTGGTTAATTATACTTGAACATGATATGCTAACATTGCTGTATTGCAGACTTAAAAAAATCAAAATTTAAAAAAATGAAAATTTTAGTATTTTAGTCATTTTATATATATTTATTTACAAATAGACAAATTGTATGAGAAAGAAAATGTCACAATGCCACCCAGGTGTAGAATACACTTTGTTATTATATACACTTAAAAGTTCAATGCTTTCACACTTCTATTTGGCATGCTGTGCCCCAAAGAAATTTTTTTCATAAATGCATCATTTTTTGCTTTAGTCATCATTTCACCTTTTTAACACAAAGTCAAAATTTTGCAAAATACAATCTTAAGATATCAGGCAAATTATCTGAAAGATGGTGTTGTTTGTTATGAAATTATGAAATGTATTGTAAGCAGCATTCCTAATTTTTTACTGTAAATATCAATACATTGAATCTTACTGAATTATTGACTGCCTCTACTGATGATTTTTTTTTCTCTCTCTCAATAGGCCGTCCAGGATTTCTAGTGTCCCCCAGCCCCCAAAGTGTCCCCCAGGGTCACAGTGCCCATTTCAACTGTGTTGCCGTGGGAACAGAGCCACTCACTGTGCAGTGGTATGATGTTAGCAATGCCAGCAGTGCAGAACTCTTACAGGTGGGAGAAGGAGAATAGTTTGGTTTAATCCTAATTTTAGGACAGCTACTAGCACATGATTTTGACTAATAATCTCTTTTCAGCGTAGAGATAATTATGAATGGTAGGGTATTATATTCAAGTTCAGTTTCAGAGATTGCATTTGGTTTGTTGGCCCAAGATTGACAAAAATTTAGGCTTCTCTTCTTGACTAAGAGAATTTCATCTTTAATTAAAGCCAGATTTAGCAGCACTAACTGTTGTGAATGTAATCTCAGATAAACTGGAAAAGTTTTTACAACAAAACTTAATTTGTTTTTTAAATCATTTGTATCCCAGAATGGCCCTAGGTATACTATTCTCAGTAATGGCTCCCTGACAGTGAACACTGTACGACTATCAGATGCTGGTTTCTACATGTGCCAAGCCACCAACAGCAGGGGTAGAAATGCTGTCACTGTGCTGCTTACTGTTACAGGTATGTTTTAGCAAAGATATCTGGATTAGATGATGTTGTTACTCATGACTAAATATTGGTATCTAGTGAGAGAATTACACTGCCGTAAGTCCACCACATTTGCATGTCATCATAAGTTGTCTCATCTACCACAATTCAGTAGCTGTAACACCTAACACAATCTCACAATTTAGATCCAGTGAGCCCTCCAAGTTTCACCACAGTCCCCAGTGACATGGCAGTACAGGAGGGAGAGGATGTTACAATGCAGTGTGCAGCTACAGGGATTCCAGAGCCTGTCATCAGCTGGGTTAAGGTAAGGAAGGTCATTATCTGGGTCAAGGTAAAGAAGGTCATTAACTGGGTCAAGGTGAGGAAGGGCACAAGGAGTTAGTATAAAATAACTCATTCTGAATGGCTCTGTACTTAGAATTAAGCTGAAGGATTATTTGGCGTTGAACAAAATCACAATATTTTTTTAGAAAAAGCACTAGCATCGTTTATGTAGCATAACAGTACTAAAACATGATTACAAATTGCAATTATTTATCCAGAGTGTATATGTTATTTCTTCATTATTCCCAAGTTTTCATGCCATGTAAAAATGTTCTTTTTATAAAAGTTATTGTTTTAGAATTATGACCTAAATTAATTAACTTGTCATCCCATGTTTCCAGCATCTGGGTAGCTTTCCAGCAGACAGAACTCAACACATCTTCCATGGCACCATCAAAATCACTAATGTCCAGAGTTCGGACAGTGGTCAGTACATTTGCCAGGCCTCAAACTCACAGGGAACAGTTGACCACAGAGTCACCTTGACTGTGCAAGGTGAGAGGTCACTAGTTTGGGAAATAAGTGCTTTATCTGTAACAATTTTGTCATCAAAATCAGTCTGTAGTTTTTATTTATTTAATCATTAAATAAATAGTTTTTGTGAAATGTGTAGTCAGTATAAAGGTACAATTTGATGACTCTCCATGTTTGATAACTGCCTATAACTTTCAATAATTCACTGTGTGTAATATTAAATGGAACATGACTTGGTTGAAAAATGACAAGCTTTAAGATGAGACAATAACATTGAAATTGAGAAAATAGTACAAAGAGGTATGTTCTGATTACAGTGAAGCCACATTTTACCCAAGTGCCTGTGGACACTGATGTCCGTCAAGGAGAAAGCAGTACTCTCTTTTGCAAAGCTCAAGGAACACCTGATCCCACCATCACATGGAGGCTGCCAAGTGGAGGTTCTTATTCCAGTTTTGTTGACCCACTTACACTGAACAGCTGTAACAAGTTCATGACACCAGGAAAGAAAAAAGAAATGTTTTGTACAGATTGAACAAACAAACAACTTGTAATGGGAATTGTAAATGAAGAACCACAAATAGAGAAAAATTTCCAAAACATTAAACTCCAATTCTTCTAAGTTGGTTATGTAAGAACATTTGTCCCTTTGTTTTGACTATTTCTAGTTTATAAAAAATTGGTGTAAAGACCTTATTCAAAGTGACATAAATCACTAATTCAATTTTTTGGTCTATTTTAAAAGCTATATATAAATATCTTCAGAGATCCTGACTGCTGAGAGTGGTCCTAGATCTGGTGTCAGTGTGGACTCCTCTGGCTCTGCGGTCATCATGGCTGCAGCAGATGTGCACCATGGCACTTTCACCTGCTATGCCAGCAATTTAGTAGGCACTGTCAGCACCAGTGCTGATCTCACTGTGCTCTGTAAGTATGTCCATTATAATATTACATTAAGTACAAGGACTTTTGCTGGTTAGTTTTGTCACAAATTTGACAGACACTTAAAAAGCAGCAGTGATTGACTCATTGTTTTGTAAGTCAAACCCAAGCTAATTGTTTTAAATGTTAAATTATATCCATTTTAATTCCAAGAAATGATTAACTGTTGAAAGTGTGTAATTGCCTTGTATATGTCTCTTTGGTAAATCCAAGCCATATTACTTATTTTGACAAAATTTTATCACATCCTAAGTCTATTTCTTTCAAGTAAACATGGAAACATGTAACTGATACTTTTAGTTAGCAGGTGCCTAACTTATATTGCAGCACCACCAACATTTACCATCATGCCTAGTCAACAGAACATTGTCGAAGGAGCAGATGCCATTTTTAACTGCCAGGCCACGGGAAGACCCCAGCCTTCCATCATGTGGTACAAGATAGGCCAGAGTCAGCAGATCCAAGATGGAGGCTCGTACCAGCTCTTTAGTAATGGAAGTCTAAAAATAATGGGTGTGAAGAGAAATGAGGCATGGATATATAAGTGCTTAGCTTCAAATTCTTTAGGAAATGAAACCGCGCTTGCTCCACTAGCTGTCACTGGTAAGAATGAAACATTTATTTAGCTTGGAAAGGACCATATGCAAGACTTTGACTTAGAAAAAAATTTCAGTGAATGGGTCCTCCTGTTTTCATGCAGCAAATTTCTAACATTACTTCATGTATAATATAGGTTTGAATTCCATTTTACTTTGCTTGGTTTAAATTAATTGAAAATTTATATTACATATATTTGATATTATTGATGAGTGGTATTGATTTCCTTATGATAATTTTAAAAAGAAGATGCATGCTGCACCTTTAGAATATCAGCATTAACTATCTACTAATGAAATTTTAGTTAAAGTACAACTAAATTACAAGTCAGTCTCTTTAACTTTGAAATAGCATACCGTTTTAGATTTTGTAAATCAGTAGTGCTTCCCATGCATTTTACATGCCCCATGTGTTCCTCTTCGAGAATTGTCTTGTGTAGGGATCAGTACTTTTAACTTACTTGGTAGCAGACTTTGTTCATTTGCATTGTTTTCAGTATCATCAGTTATTTGTTGTAATGTTTCAGTTGTCTCAAAAAAGAGGTCCATTTACTTGTTTTTTTTTTCAGGAAATATTTTGTGCTTAAATTTTGTCAAGTGTTAGTAGTGGTGACTGCCAGTTACAACATGGACTTTTTAATTTCATTTCCAGTTTTGCCCACAGTCAATGTGACCCCTGCAGAATACATAGTGGACTTGGGTCAAGTGGTCACCTTCCACTGTGTGACCACTGGTGATCCCCAGCCACTGGCCAGGTGGGAGAGAGATGGACAGACACTGGTGCTAGGTAGGACATATATTTAGCTTTCATTTACAACCATTAAAGCCAATAGCTTCATTTCATGGATTTTCATTGTATTATACTGTGTTTCTTATATGATCAGAGGTGATGCAAAATACAACAGTTCATTTTAAGGAATCAAAAAAATTATGAATAATTATAGTTTTTGTTTTAAAAGTAATTAAGTTTGTAAATCAGGTGTGCATTTTGTGTTTTATTTGCATTTTGATCAAAGACATGATGTTTTGTTTTTCAGATAGCAACATGCAGCTTTTTGCCAACAACACACTAGTAATTCAAAGCATAAGAGTAGACCAACTAGGAGAATACACATGTGTAGCTACAAGTTCTGTAAGCACTGTCTCTGACTTGGGAGTTATTTTTACCAGAGGTAATATATTGTCCTTTCTGTGTGTGTGTGTGTGTGTGTGTGTGTGTGTGTGTGTGTGCGTGTGTGTGTGTGTGCACGTGCATGTGTGTAGAGTGATAGGGAGGATTATACTTAACATACTTTCAAAGATACTTAACATTCTCTGTCAAATTTTGTGCTATTTATTGACAGTTAATTTTTACATGTTCATGTAACTAAAAAGTACCCAGCAGTTATATTAAATCATTACACTCTGCACTGAAATACAACATTATTATGCTCTCTAGTAATATTAATAGTTTAAGATTAATAATAAAATAGTTAAATTTGAAAAAAAGAAAATATTCACAGACCAACACAATATTTAAGAAAAATTATTAATAATGACTTTTTTCAGATGTTCCAAAATTCCTTGTTCCTCCGTCCAATGTGACAGTCAACGTGACAGATACTGCCACCCTTCACTGCTCTGCCACAGCCAGGGAACAACCCACATACAGCTGGTACACAGCAGACGCACAGGGAACTCTGGGTAGGATGCTAGGTCAAGGGTCAGGTCAAGGGTCAGGTCAAGGGTCAACTATATATGTGGATGCTCTTGGGAATCTTAGGCTACAGGTGATGGTTCTTCCTAATAGTTATTATTATCAGCTGACTTTGATTTAATAAAGAAAAGTCACAAGATTTGCATGAGGTATAGTTAATGAGGAACGGCTAATTAAGTCTTGCATTTGTGGTGCTCTTGATGTTTTTAAAAATTGTTAACATGTGGTTTAGTAGAATAACGATGACTGAATGGGGACCTTGAGTATATTCAGTATAGGGGAAGTCTTAAGGTTTCTGAAGAACATGGCAATTGGATTTTGATACATGAAAACATATGTAATCAGTCATATACATGGTATTTTCATATTTTCATATTTTTTTATTTTCTAATATTTTTTAAAAGAAATTTGGGAGTGGGCCAAATTTTAGGATGCAGGAATGTGATTTATTAATGAATCAGTATTGCTTCATTGTTTTGTGTTTTGTCTTTGTCATTGTGAAGGGAAGCTTTTTTATTGTCATCATATCTGTGGTAGTATATTCAGCAATAATTGTGCATAACACTTGTATAACAGACATGTGCTGTAAGAATATTTTGAACTCCCATTCCATAGAACATAGAGGAAGGCAGTGAAGGTTGGTATGCCTGTGTGGCCAGGAATAGTGTCGGGAACACCACTGGACTAGCTTATGTCACTGTCAATGGTAGGACTCTGTTATTTATTTATTTATTTATTTATTTATTTATTAAGTCAAATAATGTATTTTCAAACACATGATAGTTCTTTGATGATTTAAGAAAATGATTTGTAAGTACCATGAAGGAGCCTCTATTTATGAAGTGAAAATAAGGATATTACAAAATAAAAAAATATTGATGTGATTGGCTTGAATTATTATTTGATTTGATTTACAATAAAATTCACCTAGAATGAAAGTATATTTCTTTTTATGGGTTCCATGAGAAAACTACTGTCAAATGTTAAACTTTGTTGTATCACTGTCATGCAGAAGTAGTTTCTGTAATAAAATTGCTGCTTAAACCAATTATCAAATGTTTCTTTTTCTAAATTTTATGGGATATGTTACAGTAACTATTTTTGCTTTATCAATTTAGTACCACCACGTTTATTGGCAAGCAGTTCCAGTCTTACTGTACCAAGTGGCCAACCAGTGACCATGCAGTGTTTCTTTACTGGGAAGCCATCCTTAATATGGAAATCACCAGGTGGCAGTGTGATCAACAGAAGTGGTTTCGGTAAGAGATCTCCATCTTTATCAATTTTTTTCACCAGCAACTAGCATGGCATGATGGGAGACTTAAAGTATCCTTCATCATTCAATAAATTTTAAGTTAAAATGGAGCAAGTTAAATAATTTGAAAAAAGTAATGAATTATCAGTTTTTGCTGGTACCCAGCAGACATGCAAGGAACTCTGGGTAGGATATAAGGTCAAAGTTCAGGTCAAGGTCAAAATTTTTTTTTTAAACAAAAATGGTATATATTGGTTATAATAAAGCAACATATGATAATACAGGTGTGTTTTTTTACTCAATCCAAATTCCAGACTACCAATTGAATTCATCAAGTCTCCACATTGTAACATCTAATGTCTCCCTGCACTGGGGCACATGGACGTGCCGGGCCTGTAATCTTCTGGGGTGTATAGAAGGCATGATACAGCTCAGTGTTGAAGGTAATTATTTTGTACAGAGTGGCTTAGTAGGGAGACTTTCTTTGTGTTATTATTTTGTCTGTCTTACCAAATTAAGATTAAATACATACTTGTTTTTCTTTATCTTTGTCTTCTGATATGTACATAGTCTATTTCTTTCTTGGTGTTTGTATTAACAAAACTTTTATGTAAACTTTTGAACATGGGTGATCAGTATTACATATGTTACTGCAATAAATGTATTACCCTAAAATCCATATATATACTACACTCTTGGTTATACATACACATATTTCAGGGCCACCAGCAATTAGAGGTGTCACTGCCACTGAGACCAATAGCAGTATATCCCTCTCCTGTATCACAGTGGGCACCCCAGCTCCGCAAGTCCAGTACTTCATACAGCAAGTACAGATCTTCCCAGTATCCCCTCTTGTGGGGCATACAGTTTCTACTGTAGATGGCAGCAGTAGGCTGGTAGTAGAAAAGCAGCATGTGTTTTCCAGTTACACCTGTAGAGTTAACAATGGACGCGGCACTGTAAATGTAGTTCTTACTGGTGAGTTAAGATGTACTTGTTTGAAAAACAGACAATTTGAATAAAAAAGGTGATGGTTGTAACATTGCAAGCCAGAAGTTAAGTTGGAATTGGGTTTAAAAAACTGTTTGTGCACAGTGGCAAAAAACACGGAAAGTATTTTTGTTGCAAACTACATTTGTGTCCATGTTATGTGTACCAAACACTTAACGCTGTTCAGATCATGCCCAGATCCATGAGGGTTAAAGCTGTTTCTGTTTGTGAGAAAAATATTAAGAATATTAAGTTCTACTCATTTCAGTGCCAGGACCACCCACTGCCCCTTATGCTCTGGTGGTCACCTCCTCCACTGTCCAGTTATCCTGGATAGCTGACCACTCAGGCCAACTGCCCCTCACAGGGTATAAGGTCCAGTTCAGGCAGGTCCAACCAGTGCTGACCACAGAGTGGACAGATGTGGAGGGTATGGTGGGGACTGCAGAGTTGCCATACACGGTGACGGGAATGGCCCCATTTGCTAGTTTTGAATTCAGGGTGAGAAGTAGAAATATCCTGGGCTATGGCAACCCTAGCGAGGCATCTGCTATTGTCAACACTTTAGATGGTGGTAAGAGTCGATTTTAAGATTCTTTTTTAAAATGATTTATTGTGAATTCATTTTGTATTTTGTCATTCATGTTACCCATGTACAGAATCTGCTGGCCCTTTGGATTTTGTACAGTGACCGTTTTTAATTAAGAGCACTGTCATATTCTTCTTAAACTTGCACATATAGAACAATATGCTAATATCATGTGGAATTATGCTTTTAAAACTATTTATGAGTAATTGAAAATTGTTTAAGAGAGTACTGCACATTAGGAACCCCTTAATACCTCGACACTAAACCCAGAACATCTCTTTCCACAGCTCCAGGTCTCCCATCTGATGTTACCATAGAAACCAAACAGAACTCCATCATTATCAGCTGGTCCAGACCTGTTGTCTTGAATGGTTATGCAGGTAGGTCTGACCCAATACCTGTTGTTTTTCTTACCTGTAGATGTGCTGTAGCTTTCCATATATATGTATTTGTCTTGTCCCTTTTCCAAATAGAAGAATAAATAAATAAATAAATAAATAAATAAATAAATAAATAAATAACAATGCTAAATTGTATTGTCTATCATAAACCTCAATAGAACATGCATTAGATATTTTAACCAAAGTGATGGAACAAAAAGTTCAAGCAAACCCTGGGACTCTTTTTTTTTTCCAGAAAATATTGCGTACCAGCTCACCTATACCAACCTTAACACCAGTACCTCTAAGGCATATGAGACCAACCAAGCAGAGCCACTGCGCCTGGTGATTGAAAACTTAGACTATGAGAGTACATACGAGGTCAGGCTGAGAGCTGGTAATACTAGACTGGCTGAGGGGGGCTGGGGGGAGTATGTGACCAAGACAGTGACTCTCAAGGAGTTGGGTAAGATGAAAATGAGATAAGGTGCCATTGACTTAACATATTGATGTATTTTTATGTTATTTCATATTTTACGATTTTGAAATAAATATATATTTTAAAAAGTTTTATGAAACAAAGTATTAAATTCAACATATATCTCATCAAATTTTAAGTGAAACGCCTGATGTATTGTTTTTATCATATGCTATCAGATAGAGATTATACTGGTCTGTTTTAGTGGAAAACTTGCTATCATTTTAACTTACATATTTCCCATATTTCAGTTCCCACACTCACACCAGAAATCACAGAGGCGACACCTAGAGGACCAGACGCCATAGTGGTCCACTGGAAGCTCTCACAAAATGGCAGCCATGACAAAGTTGTTATTGCCTACGCTGAGGTGTACAAGTCTGCATTTACCACCATCAGATTAAACCAAACTACGAGTGGTAACTATGCTGTAACAGGGCTCCAGGCAGGCACGGTATACCAGGTCAGGGCAGCTATGTATAATAATGCAGGAGTAGGGCCCTATTCTGAAGTGACTGTAGTTGAGACAGGACCAGGTATGTGGACATTTATCGGGTTTCATTTCTGAGAATATATATCTATTCTGGTATGTGTAATAGAGTATGAAACTTTCTGTTTAACTGGAATTTGGGTTGAGACCAATGTTAACATCAGACTTGTTTATGATAGTGCCTAAACTATTGGACTCCATCATGGTTCATTTTAGGAAGAATTTCTGTCTTTGTGTGAAACACAGCACAAGTTTTTATTGTCTTACTGTTGTTATTGCTGTCTTAATAACATGTGATCACTTCCTTCCAGCTCTGTTCAGTCAGGTGGGATATAAAGATCAGCAGCTTCTCACCACTGGTACCATCATAGGCATCATAGGGGGCTGTCTGGGGGGTCTGCTCCTGGTGCTGCTCCTCATACTGATCTGTTCACAGCAGAGGAGGCTGAGGCAGAAAGAGAAATCTCTGGAGACTAAAAAGTCAGATGTGAAGATGAATCCTTATGTGGATCATGACACGAGGTGAGGTTTGGGATGTATTGCCATGCAGGGCCTATAGATTTTTAATGGGCCTAGCAGTTGGTTAAAAATAAAGTGATATATATGTATAATATCTGTAAGCAAATGACATAAAATAAGGAAACAGAAATGTGATAATTTTGATCTTCAATTTCAGTAATCTCGAGTTTGATGACACAGTTTTCAACACAGTGAACAGCCGCACCTCAGGTATTCGTGGTTTCTATGACTTCCAAGGAGACCACGCCCACGATGTGTCCACAGACACGGCCTACACAGTGGGCAGGAACACATCAGTACAGGGCATCAGTGTGAAGCCACAGAGGTCTGATATTGTGTATAAGAGGTGAGGAGAAAGAAAGAGAGAGGGGGAGAGAGAGAGAGAGAGAGTCAAGACAAGCAATGAAACATACAATCTGACTTAATATGAAATATTAAAAATTTTCCTCAGTGACATTCTTGTTGTAATGAGCTTTTTCTCTTTTAGAATATGACTGATACCACAGATAAGAGAACTTACACTCTTTTAATAGAGAGAAACACATACACACACACACTAGCATGCACTCAATGGCAAAAAATTTACACATGACTCACACGTCAGATAACCAATCACTTTTTCTTGCTGCTTGTACAAATAGTGATGAGTATGAACCCCTGCAGGACCTGCTGGACCCAGGGTATTCCTTGCCCCAGTCTCCACTGTTCTCTCTGGCAGAGGAGATGATGAGGTACAGGGTGTGGTGAAAATAAATCAACACTCTCCAGTTTGATCCTGAGATTGTTTGTTTCATGATTGTGAATGTCTGGTTTTATGATGTTCAACCAAAATTTGTTGAGGATTGAGTTTGACAACTTGTTTCAAAGAATGTCAACTACGCAAGACTTTTTGAACTGGACAAAAGCAGACTTAATTTACACATAAAGTTGACCAGATTTTTTCACCATAAAGAGACATGCATTTGAATGAGAATGAGAATGATTTCCGTATTGTTTTTTTTTTTATGGTAACAGTTTCTGTTTGCTCTGCCCTTGTTATAATTTTCCCCTAACTTAAAGTTGACTTGGTACATTTTTTGAAAGAATGATTTGCATATTTTCATTTGTGTTATATATTACATTGATTGACAAAGTTTGATTTCAAATTATGTTCAGTGCTGTGGAGTTCGCTCAATCTGGGGTTGAGTGGTATGTGTCTGTGATTTTTATCTTAGTGTTGTTTTTGAGTGAGTGATATATTGAGGTCAAAGTTTTTACTGCTGTTTGCCAGTTGGAAATTCTTGAATTTGTGTAAAATTTAGAATGCTATTATGAAGAAAACAGCTTTTTGTTCCTTTTTTTCCTATCAGCAGATACCAAATATATGACATATTTAAGTAATTGCTTGGCCTTGAACACTTACCACAATCTCTCATCGATTGCTTTCAAGTCTCACCTAACACAATATGCATTGTTTGCAGCACCACTGGCTATTACAACCCTGTAGTGGAGGAGGAACCATTAGGAGAACACACAGAAATAGAACTGGATGTAAGTACTCTTGTGCCATTTAGATACAATGTAATATTCTGAAACTAACCAGACACCATATAATAGAACAACTTAAAAGTTATATATTTGCGCCTCTTTGTTCAAAAACAAATAACTTGAGCAAAAAAATATTGCTAAGTAACTGCAGATTTGAAGTGACATCAGTTAGACTGTATCCAGTTTATGTTTGTCTGCAACAATTAAGATTCAAAGTTTAAACTTGAAGAATGAAAATATTGATTTAGTGCGTATTCCTACTGACTTTAAATGTCACTATTTTAAAAATATTTTTTAATGTTTTGTTAAAACTATTCATGCACCCTGTACCTCATATTTCTTATTGTCCATCACAAAAGTAAGCTCTTTGTGTACTTACAATTAATTATTGATATTCTAATCGCTTTCATCTTAATGCAACAAAGGATTATGCATATATAGAAGAGGTAATGGTTTAGTTTATAAATGATTTTTCAGTTTAAAAAAATTGTCCAAATAAACTTTTTGTTGTGTTTGGCTTCAGTTGCCTTCGTCATTTTGTCTGCAGATCTTTGTTAAAATCTATTCTGCATCCATCATGTCAAGGTGACAAATGTTAATTTCTAGGAATCGTACATCTGAAACATCCAATGTTCTGGTGATATCTCAACAAACCCCCAACCCCACCAATCATACTGAAGCTTTTTGAGTCACATGTCCTGCAGTCTTGATACTTATGAAAACATGTTATAACTTTCACTTAAGATGTGTGTGTGTTTTGTTATTTTAATATGATTAAAGATTTGTTTGAATTAGTTTTTGACTTGATTTGTAATCTGATGTCATAGCTCCTTTTTATATTGGCATTAATATGAGTCACCTGAAATGATTTAAGCATGTTCCTTAATCTTCTTATGTTTATTAATATGTTATAGACCAGCAAAAACTGCTTATATTTTAGACCACTAAAAACTCTGTCAACTACCTGGAGCCAGCACAAACCAAGAAGAAACAAAATGGAGTGCTACGAAGTTTAGACAGGACAGGTAATGATTGGAAAATAAAATTGTTTGTGCCTAGGATATGCCTGGTGATTAATGAAAAAAATTTAAAATTTCCATGAAGATTCACTTTACATTATAAATGGTGTGTTTTCTTATTTTAATATTTTATTAAACACCAACAGTAAGATGATAAAAATTATGATAAATTTTACAAAGGAATATGTGCAGAGAAATGATAATTGTTTGGCAACCACACTAATTTTTAGTAAATGAATTATTTGCATGCCATATATTCCAGGTGACAGTTTGAGTTCCCATGAGTATGCAGAAGTCTCGCCTCGCTCTGAGAGAAGTTCTAGATGTAGTGGCCAAGATGAGCCTGACACAAGTCTGTACGCTGTGGTGAACAAAAACAGTAAACTTTACAGCCCAGAAGGCAGCTTAAGGAGTAGAGACATGTAAGAGATTTTTTTTTTAATCTACTAAATATGGAAGATAGTACTCAGCTAAGGGCTACCATAATTGTTTTAAACCCAGGTGCTGATTAAAAAATTAATATAGTTACTAGTACCTCAACTGCAGGGTGGATCCAGAGATATTTTCTGACAGTATTCCATATTATCTTTGTTGATCCATCTTCAATTTTTGACTATCTTCCAACAAAAAAATTGTATGCCTGTCAGTGTAAACTTGAAAATTCTGACTGTCTTCCAAAAGACCCAGAAGATGACTTCCATCTCAATATCTCAATAAAGTAAGAGTGAGGTATGTTTAATAACAGCACACAACTTTTCCTATGTGCTTCATTCTTTTGTATTAGGTCTTCACAGTTCAGTACGCCCTCCAAGGAAGCCTTGGGAAAACTAGTACATTCCAAACCCAAACACAGAATCTCCATCTCAAAGGATGACAGCGCCCTCCCAGACAAGCACAGCAATGACAAAACTCTTTTAATTGAGGAGTCCAAGGACAGTCAACCAGATAAAACTGAGGCTTCACTCCCTCCAGTAAAATTCAGCCAATATGTCAGTCGTTCTTTGGGATCGCGTTTTCCCAAAAAGAACTATGCTTTTCCTCCGTTGGATTCCAATATATTTCTTGCACCAGAGGAGTATGAAAAGGTTGCGGCCACAAAGGAGAAGAAAGCTGGGGATGACGATGATGATGATGACATCTTTGACCCAGATGTTGTTCACAAAGGAAGCAACCTTGAATTTGAACATGAGGGAGACACAACACTGGAGAGTGAGGATGAGGAATTGATTGAGGAGGAGGAGGAAGATGAAGAAGAGGAGATAAAACATCATGATGCAGTTTTGTTTTAATAGTCAAGTTTTTTTGTTATTCTTTAAATCTTGACATCATAGTCATGATCTGAAATATACAGAAAGAAATGTTACACTATTAAACACAGTGATGCTGTGGTGTGACATGTCCATCTAAAATGTTCACTCAAAAATGGATACATTGAATGTTGAAGTTAATTTAGGAGATGGTGAGAGTAGAGCGCTGCTTACTTTTTACATGCTGAGGAAAAGGAGAGGGAGTTAGGTCTGTCTAAACTCTGTTGTACAGGGTTTTTATCGACAGTTTTTTTTTCTTTTAATCAAAATCTCATTCTTTATGGCAGGAAACAAATCTAAAGCCCTATATTTTACAGCTGAAAAATGATCATGATGTAGGACATTGGTATAGATTTTAACATTACATTGAACTTTGTTCTGTTCTCTTAGTTATCACATCTTGTATGTCCATACATTCTTATTCTCACATATAACAGTCAGCATTCCTCTTGAACAAGGTATTGTGATGCACCAGCTCAGGGACCAGCTCCTCATTCACAGTCAGCAGTGGATGTTACACAATGTGCCGTCACATCTAACACAATTACACCCAGTTTTTCTTATCAACCAAGGCACATTTCACATTGAGTGGAATATATATACTGTACGGAGTACAGTCTGTATCAGATTTGAATGACTGGGAACTAAGCAGCTTGGCTATTACATGATTGAGTTACATGATATGGTTGATTAAATAACTTAACAGCAGGAAGCAAACTTGTGGAAAACTTGTGAAATTGAGTAAGACCCCGTGTAGCATGATTACATATTATGACCTAATGTCGAAGTGACACAGATTGTGTCACTTACATATACCATTTTATGTCAAAAGGGCTGAAGACAAACATCAAGGAGCAA
>NW_019775690.1:227244-251153 GCF_001039355.2 Lingula anatina | reverse complement strand
CACACACACACACACACACACCCACGGGGTCGGTATAAGCAATAGGTGCAGTAACAAAAATTAATAAGCATCAGGATAAATGAGCAGAGTTATAAATAAATAAATAAATAAATAAATAAATAAATAAATAAATAAATAAATAAAAGAGAGATTCATGTCCTGGATAGGATTCCGTGCAGGTTGAGAAATGCCCATTGACCTAGCCTACCCCGGTACTTATTTTAACGGTGATACAAAAACAGCAAAGAAACCTCAAAGGCTCGTGCATATTTAGGATAAGTTCTTCGATATCTCTGACTGTTAAATGGAATGTTTTCCCACCTGTGTGTTCGTGTTTTTGCTCACCTTTTTCTGCTTCCCTATGTCTATTTTCTTAGTTTTTGTGTCATTCTCGCCCTTGGAGGCAACGAACAGATCGATTGCCACGGGCAGACATTTAGATAATCATGTTTCCGTATCTTTTCGACATCTAGTTGATTACTGTCCAGTATATCAACAGATTTCTTTTCTATCACATTAAGCTAAAAAAGGCGAAGGCTTGCGTAGGCTAGACTATGATATAGCAAAAGAATAAATCCTAGAGACTTCAGCAATTGCCCCCTAATAGCTTAGGTATAACTTATAAAAAAACTGCTGAAAAATATGTCACGTTAAACAGTTTTCAAGATCCAAATGTCCAGTTTATACTGAAATGAACAAAAAAATATCACAAGTCCTTCCCTAAGGTGACCGAAACCTCATTCTTGGAACTCCAAAATGTGTATATGGATCGTAGTTCTATGAAAGGATTTTGATACGGTTTAACCTTTGAGGATGTAGAAAAAGAGCTGAAATTTCCAGAAAATAAGTTTTTTTGCTACATAAAGTTCAACGTTTATTGTGTGTTTTAAATGTACATATTAGACCTTCTTTTCAAAAGTTGTCACACTTGATTACATCCAGCATCCTCCAGCATCCTTATTTAATTATCCAAGAGGGATTTTTTTAAAATTTTTAATCAAGACCACGCAGCGGCACTTTTGTAAAACAGGACCAAAGACTACAAAAGCAACGTGGATCGAATGAGATTCAGTCCTTATGAGCTCAGTGTGAAAGTGACCTAATCTCACATGGGGAATAAATATTTAAACAGCTTGATTCCTGAAAGTTCATCGACCAATTTGGCTCCCCTATCAACTGCGCTACGCGAGATATGCCCATTTAATTGCAAATGAAAATAATTTGTGCACGGACGAGTAATATCAAGATGCATGGAATACACGATACGCAATAGATTTTTGAAAACCCATGGCACTCATTTTTTTAAGAAAAAAGGCAGAAAACCACAGTTAGCGTCTATGCACATAAATTTATTCGCAAAAAAGTTGGTAATTAAAAAGATGAAAAGTGGGGATAATTTGGGGATTTAGGAACTTATCCTCCAAATTGCTTCAGAATAATGTGAATGTATACATTGCCATGGGTTAATTTCCACCCGTGTTTCTGGGGATACCGGGAATTCACCTCTCTACTGTCACAATTTCTCTGCCGTTTTCAATATCATAGGACATACAGGGTGCGTTCACAATAGATCTATTGTACTATTGCTAATGCCCACGAACTCCACGGGGACTCTAGCCGAATGCAATCAGATTAACAGATTAACACGCCTCCTTTTGTTTCCACATACTCGTAGAATCTCCAGCTTTTCTGCATTCTACTTAACGCCAGGAGGTGTATTAATCTGTTAATCTGATTGCAGTCACCCAGAGTCCTTGTGGAGTTAGACTCCATTTCCAGAGATTAGATCGATCTACTTTAGATCGACCTAACTCCCTGGGGGTTCACGCTAAATAGCTGTCAGCCGGGCGGACACAAAAGTTAATTACCCCCTTACAGCTTATAGTAGGCGGGACGGACATTTAAGTCGGATTATCTGAAAGTAATCTAGTGAGACTCCCCGCGGGGATAGATCGATCTAAAATCTATGGGAATAGAGCCTTAGTGTGCGGTAGGTAGTGCGATGGATTCATTGAATGCACCCATATACACCCCAGGCCTGTAGCAAGCAATTTCAAAAGGGGGATTGTGGGGGGCTTTTTCTGACAAAAGATAGATGTTTTACCATGAAATCTTCGTGAGTCTAGATCAAATTGTACCCAGAGCGGACCTTTTCAATTACGGTTCCCCTCCTAGGGTCCGGGCCTGCACCCCCGTTTCCAGTATCTGAAACTGGAGAAGGTACAGACATGCTGTTTCTGATATTGGAAACAGCATACGGCATGTGCTGACAGTAGAGAGAGATGAGTTTCCATTTACTTCTGAAACAAAGGGTACACTGAACTGCTGGGACGCAAACCTCTTCGTTAATGGCGTGGAGGAAATAGCTAAATTGATTGCAATGTATCGCAGTGACGGATTTAGGGAGGGGGTCAGGGGGTCCTGACCCCCCCCCCCCCTCCTTCGATTTCTGAAATAAATCACACCAATGGTCCCCTCTTGAAATTAGTATTTCTAAACCGTAACAAATGGTACCGTTCGCCCTTTAAAATACCAAACATTTTCGGGGCCCTTCAGCGGGTCCTGAACCTCACGTCAAGGGGATGGAGAGGATCGGCTTCGCATCTGCGGACCCCCCCTCCCTTTAAATAATCCTGGATCCGCCCCTGTATTAGAAGCCATAACAATGAAGTTCAGGTCTAAATATGAGTGACTGAAATTATATATATTGAAAATGCAAGATGTTCAAATTGGTAAGGTGTTAAAAAATTTATAGTAATCCCCACCAAAGCATAATATTACATGTAGTCACGTAACATGTATAATGTATACCCTATAACAGCTGACACTGTACAAATGGGATGACATCAACAACTGTCACTGTGTAAATTGATGACATTTGTCCATGCATAAGCTAAACCCTCGTGTTTACCTAGTTAACAGGCAATTACTACACTCAAAACTGACATCCACATGTTGCCAGTGAGTTTTGATCAATTTCACTGTAATACTGAGAGTTAAGATTTATGACTGAGGTGAACGGGATCTGGGTGGCTGAAAATTACCCGACAAATTAGATGTGGTAAGGAAGACAATGCGTATAGTTTTCAAAACTTGTGCAGTACGCTCTGCCTGCATGAATTTGGAAAATAAGGCAAAAAGAAAGAAGGGAAGTAAAAAGAAGGAAACAAACAAGGAAAAAGGGAGAAACAGTAAAGGAATGAGCAACGAATATTCTCAGAAATCAAAAACGATCTCCATAGAAAAGAGAAAGAACGAAAGGAAGCAAAAGAGACAAATAAATGTTCAGAGATATGAACACGATCCATTCAAAACCCAAATTATAAAAAGAAAGTGAAAGAATAAAAAAAAGTTTTATATGGTGGCAATTAAGTCCACTGTCTGTGTAATTTTATTGACCATGCAATATACAATTTTTTCAAAAGGTCAATGACTTATTGCCCAAGTTTCTAACCTGACACAGGCTATCCAGGGGCGGATCCAGGATTATTTGAAGGGGCGGGAGGTCCGCGGATGCGTGGGGTTCGGGGCCTCCAAAATGTTGGTATTTTGGAGGGCGAACGGTGCCATTTGGTGCGGTTTAGGACTATGATTCAGTTCGTTACAATTCTAATTACAAGATGGGACCAGATATCACAAGGGCGGCGACCCTCCCCCTCTAAATCCGCCACTGGTATCTTCCTCATTTTTAAAAAGTATTACGTGCCCACCTGTCTTATAAGTGTGTACATGCAGAGGTTGAAAAACGAAGCTGGCACACAGTACACTTGAACTTTTGGTTAGACTATATTGTTAATTTATATTGATGAATGCTGGTAAATATAGCATGAGGGTATTTTACGGCAATTTTATCATTCACCTCTCATTATGACGTAATTTGTCTCATTAACCTCAATCTGACTATTGGTCGTTAAATGATGGATTATCACATACGCAACATTTGAGATGACTTTTAACAAAATAATGTTGACGCTTATTCCGTTAAGTATATAGATACCAGGCTGTAGCCAGCAATTTCAAAAGGGGGGTTCTTTTTCTGAAAAAGTGGACCTTTACTATGAAACGTTCATGTGCCTAGATAAAATTTTACCCGTAGGGGACCTTTTCCCAGCAAAAGGGGGGTTCTTTCGAACCCCCCGAACCCCCCTGGCTACGGGCCTGGATCATACTTCGATTGTGAATCTTGTCTTAAATATATATGGTTTGTAGTGCATCATAGGCATCCCTTACAGGGTCCTAGCTGTGACAACAAAAATAAACTCTAGCTGCAAACTTGAAAATTTGTTTTATATTGCTGCATGATAAATATATAATAACTCAATTTGCATAAGTTAATGAAATAGGGCACAGCAGCTTTTGATATAACCTCTTATTTTTTCTCCCCCCCCCAAAAAAAAAAAAACAATACCATAAAACAAGCTAAAGAAGACCAAAAATCCAAAAAATTGTACCATCCTAGTGTTTTTTATATCATACTAAAATTGCACTCGCCTAGTGTATTATATTTTAAATTATTTCTTACCCTTTTGCCCCATCCCCCCCCCCCAACCTCCCCAGCAAAACACTCGATTCAACAATGGTTATGCCAATTATTTTCAAATTATACTGACTTAGCCTATCATTTGGATTAATCAATTATTTAAAATAGAGGCAACAAAACGTCATCATTTTCTATTTGATTTTTAATATTTGATATCTGGCAAAAAAACTGACCTTTGCAGTTATGAAATATTGAAAGATGTGTTATGTATGAAAGATAGTATATTTCAAAAATTAACATCATTTCATGTCAAAAATGCAAAAAAAAAAAAATGAAAATTATAACAGAATGATTCCTATATCTTAGCAAAATTTGCTACAGAAGAAAATCTATCTGACAAAAGTTTTCTCATTGTTGGCTCCCAGCTCAACAGACTGTAATCAACTGATATGAAATTATTTTCAGGTATCTGGCAAAAGCAATCTAATTTCAAAGCATTGAAAAAAAAGCTTCAAAGTAAAGGCAAATTTCAATCCTGATATTTCCACATTGTAGTTATTTGATTTCCCTGGCCGCCAGCTGAGAAAAAGGAAAAAAAATGAAGTAAAATTGGTAGAGGCAAACCTTTCACACCTGTTTAAACTAGTGAAAAACATAAGCAATCTGACTCATACTTAGGTAGCAACATAGCTTTAAGCAATCAGCGGCATTTAGAGGCAGCACAGCCACATCATCTTTCAGTTGAATAAATTACTTCATCTTCTAATAAGCACTGAAATCATGGGAGTAATTTTTTTTCATCAGTTACTCCATTTTTCTTATAAACACAAAGTTCTAGACAGTATACAATACTCAGTACCTTTCTAGGGTACTACTAAATGCTTTGCCACTTACTTTGAACGGTATAATATATTGCATCATCGTCAGTGACAAAATACAGGTATGTTTCTATTTAAAGTAGCTGATTGCATAAATCCCCACGATCAAGTTGGGATCAAAATGTTCTAAAATCAAGCAAATCTAATTGAAAGGCCAGGCTCCTAACCAGTATTGGCAGTTTGATTATTCAGTGATAAGAAATAGCTCTGATACAATGTATGAACTTGGTAATTGGTAAAATGGTAAAAACTTATCAAATTTTTTTCTTCTAATTTTAACCTCACATTTTGATATCCATCCATGAATTTTGGAATTATCAGGTATTCTTCAGTGCTAACCTGTATTCTTGTACCTTACATGGTATATATTTAATGTAGTAATTATCACACCTGAGTGGCCATATGTATATGAAGATCCAGGTGTGTCATCACAGGTATTACCTGGAGTGTTGATACACTTAAGGTCCGGATCATCTACCATCATTCATTAATATTCATGCCTGTTCATCTGTGTTTAATTTACCGTGAGGGCTTTATGTCTGCATCCCTCATCTGTGGGCTCATTTCCAATGAAATTATCATTCAACATAGATCGATCCAACTTCATGTGGACTATCCCTGAATGCAACCAGATTAACACGCTTCTGGTGATTATACAAGAGGGTTCAAAACCAGATGCAGCATGTTGATCTGACTGCATTCAGCAAAAAATCTCTGCAGAGTTGGATCGATCCACATGACACTTTTACTGGAAATGAGCCCTGTGCCACATTTATACATGATACACTACTTGTAGAGCATTAATGCTGTTGACTGATTATTTTCTTATTGATTCATAATTTTAAGACTCTCATGGCGATTGACCATTGACTGACCATTGGGCAGTTCTTCATGTAACTATAGAGTTGCAGTGCTGTTGATACCCAAAAGAAGTGTTATTAATTTACGATTCCATCAGGAAGGGATCAGTTGAAAGGCATCAATAATTCAGGCTGTGATGTAAGACGGGGAAGAAAAACTTGCAGCCTATATTTCAAGAAGAAATGCTATTCTAAAAAGCTTTGGCACATGCAGATGGTATCGTTTGTTCTTGTTAAGCAAGTTTTGAGCTTTGAGTTGTGATCCTATATCTGAAGTCAAAAGATAATGTATTTATACTGTAACAGGTGATGCCAGACATTAGTATGAACCAAGATTGGATTTTGTGCAATATTGGAGTCAAATGATCAAATGATGTACAGGGATATGCCAGAGTTTAATCAGTTACATGTAACATGCAGTTAGGAATCAAGTTTTATTAAAATCAACTACAATAATAGATGCATTACAGAGAAGAGAGAACATAACCAGAGAATAAAAAAAAATGAAAAAAAAAAAATGCAGAAATGCTCAGCCCATTACTTCCAATTTATGAAGGGAGAACAGGCGAAAAGTACATAAAACAATGTACTACCATGTAAAATATTCCCAGGAAATAATTCAGCAACCATCTGGGCATCTGGGAAGATTGTATTGGGATTTGCAACCATGCTTTGGAAAGCAGCAGGGTTGTTGGCATTGATTCGAACAAGACTCGAGGTCCTTATGTTGGAAGTTAGCATCCCAGCAAATGGTTATGCCAGATTGGAAGGAGTTTTTTTTTTTTATCTCAGTACACGGCCTTTCTTTTTATCCAAGTGCATCTATAGTAAACAGGTGTGAGGCAGACTTCTTGGCCATTCAATGCAAACAGTCTATTCTGGTCTGAAACAGTTGTATACTCTGCCGGAAAACATAGATGTTGGATACCACTACCACAACTAGGGAACCCCGCTGGAACCCAGCAGGAGGAGTAACTTACAGGCATTAAGATCAGAAGACTGATTTTTTGACTGCCCATGGTTTTATGGCAGCTGCCATTCCGTGACGAGTTGACTTTTCCAGTGAACCAAGATTTTATGACATTGCAAAACTAATCTAGATTTGCAAATGGTGGAGATTCATGCATTCAAGGCAGTACATTTTCAAAAAAAAAGTTTCATTATGAATCAGTTTTCTCTTTGAAATAGAATATTTTCTGAAGTTTTTAAAGTCAGGCAACCAGATAATTTTTTTCTGACTTAAGATAACAGTATTTCAGGTGGAGCTAAATAAAATGAAAAGGATTAGGTTATTGGCACAATAAAGTTGACATCGTACATGGACAGTGAACGAAAATCCAGAAGATATCAACAAACAATTGAAAACATTTGGACGTACTGTACATGGCCAAATATGTAACAAGCTGTTTGGTGAAAAGATGTGCTTTTATCAGAAATATGTGGTGTATGTGACAGACCAGACATCTTATCAGTCTAATATAGCGCTGGACTCATTCCTGGAACAAGACCTAGCTGTGACTTACATAAGGATCTGTGGGCCTTTTCGTCATTCCAGGATTATTCTTAATACACATGTTAAGTAATACTTTTCTTGATGGTTTATCCTGCAGTGATAAGTAGTGTGGTACTATCTTAAGAGTGTTCTAGAAGCCAGGAAACAGTTGTGAGCAATGGGAAGTAAGTAAAAGTTTAAAGAAAAAACTGCATGTGTACAATAACTCCAGCCAGACTAAGTGCTTTATTGGGAACTTATGAAAGCATAGCATTCATTGGCAAATATATGTATAATGAAAACAGACAAACAAACCCAGCAGTGTTGGATATTTGATGAAAATGAAGAAGGGAAAAAGGACTTTGTAGAACAGTTTGCTGCTTTATCGGGAATTGGCCAAAGTATGCAAAAACAAACAGACATATGACCAGTGTTATCAAATGCATTAAAACCAATACAAGCACCTGTGAACACACAGTGGTGGATTTCTGTATCTTCACAACATGGAACCAGCTGTAGGGAAGGTCATGACTTCAGATTTTGAAAAAAACAAAACAAATTGAGTAAGATGCCAATGACTACCATGAGGTGTGGGACGTGTGAGAGGGAATTTATGTTTGACTTGCTTTAGCTTTCTCTCTCAATGAGTCAGCGGAGACCAGCTCAGTAACAGCAGATATCAAAGCTTATCGTGTGATTAGAGGTCTTAACCAGTTTGGCCAGTTTGAAGCAGCAGAACAAGCAGAGCATCTTCCCTTTTAGAAAGCTGAGGACTCTTAACTTCTACTACTTACTCCATTGGATTTATTGCCCTGCGACTGTTGTGGGATCTTGGTGGAACAGTAATGCAATTGTTACTCAGATATCAGGATCCAGACTACTAGTCCATTTATTTAGAATATTGAGAGAGTAGCTGTAACTTAGGCAGTATGGTGGGAGTTAAGACCTGTATACTCCACGAACAGGATATATAAAACAGCATCAACTTTATAGGATTTTTGCACTTTTATCAAGATATTAAAGCTTGGAAATTCAAAGAGACAGTGTCTCAGAGAGGCCAATTACTGTGTGGATATCCATTTGGAAGGTTGGTGTCCCCATTGGCTATCCTACCACATACCAGTACAGTGAAGGAAACAGCCAGGATCCTGCCAGCTGTGATTTCTAGGATATTCATAGTTTTTGTGCAATGATTTCATGCCTGGCTATAACTCAGTCAACTTGAAACAGAAAGGATTGTGTGCCTCAAAATATTGTTATTAATTAAGTACAATAATTGATTATCAGGTGAACCAGAGCTGTACCTTAATGTATCAGCCATGCTGAACAAGCCGCAGAAGAGGATATTTTTTTCTTTCGAGTTCATTTGTCTGTGACAAGTTATAGGCACTTTATGTAATATCATAATGGAAGACTAACACATGGTGACCATAAGTAGTGATCATGGAATGGCTTGTGAAGACAAGATACTGACCATATCATTTACACTGCCTTTCTGTTCCAGATGGATTTTCTTCCTGGTGGTCTTCATTTTATTTAAAAAAAGCAGTGCTTTGTATTTCAGTTCAACCTGTACATAGCAATATTACACCAGATGAAACATACCAACAAGGAAAATTCAATGGATATTTTACCAAAACTATGACAGCAAAACAAGAAAAATACAGCACAAACAGAGACAGTATGATACAAGTATGATAAAAAAGCTTTGAAAATTAATTCTGGAGGATTTCTATGTATTGGCTAGAATCATTCAGTAGTTAACATTTGTCTAGTGAAGAAAAAGTGAACTTTTTTCATCACCAGGAAAGCTACCATCCTCTTGCAATAAAAGATAGAAGTTCCAGAAATCTCAACTTCATATTTTCCATGAAAATAATTTTACAAATTTATCGCAATTCATGCAGTGATTTTTCTTAAAATGTTCTCTCATCCGAGTTAAAATATCAAGAAAAATCAAATAGTAACATATGTTGGTGTATTTTGTTTTACCCATATATGTAGCAAAAAATGGGTTCTTATGCTGACAGACACCGTTTCACAACAACTGTTTGACTTTTAGCATGACATATTCATGTAAACATATGTATTTGGTTCAAGCCAGCAATTCATTTGAATGCAAACATTGGAAGCACTGCTGGTTCTCAAATAACAGGAACATGGACATGATGTCCATTTTTTTCCCAACTTTCTGAAGTGAATAACAGTGTTACAGTGAACTACACACATGAACATTCAATTTCTTCATCTCTTTTGAAGCCATTTTAACTGAGGACTTGACTACAAGAAGTATTCAGAAGCACGGACATATTCAGTTGACTTGATCTAATGCATTCCAAATTCAAGTTGGTGATAACACTCTATTTAATCATCGTCCGGTTAGTGCCCCTCAATGTAGGTAAGTACATCGTGGCTATCTTGTCCCTATCTAGACTACAGGAAATTAGAGGCAGATGCCAGAACTGCTCAAGTCACTTAGCTGATAGCCATTTGCTTGAATTGTATGGAAGGTGGTAAGAATAGAAATTACTTTAAGTATTCACATGGCTCATTTTTCCAATAAAATCTTAGTTTTTTTAAGGTTTTTCAGGCTTAAGTTACACACAAAAATGATCTTTTTGACATAAAGTCATCCAGAAACAACATTGTTTTAGAGAACTTACTGTCAAATTGAATTTGTTTTATTCAAATTTGATAGGTGATTTGTAGAAAGTAAAAATTATATTTATTGATGGCAGTCTGAACTTATTTGATGATTTCTTACATGTGGCAAATGGATTATTTATTTGTTGTTTTCATTTATTTTTATTTGACAGTCTAAAAAGCACACGTCCAGTTACTAGCATACGCATAAATTGTGGAATTTTCAGCCTGCACTTTAATTGTTACAAACTTCTTCAGGTATTTAATCTAAATTCTCAGTTCACTTCACAGAATGCAACAAGGTTTGTTATTATGCATATGTTCTGTAGAATTATATGACAAAATACTAGCAACAGGTATTCAAAGTTAAAAAATTTGCCCATCAGTGTATTTGGCAACAAACCAAAATTCTGTCTAGATATTTATTCTTAGTCATGATGCAAGAAGCATAGCATTGAAAAGAAAACTCAAACGGTTTGTTGTATCTAATTTAAAAGAGAGGATTTTAAAAATCTCAGCTGGGTTACTTCAATTTTTCAATCAGTATCACTTAAAATGTAATGTGCGTAGCATGTGCTGTATGATAAAAAGTAAATTTCCATGCAAGCTTTTTCATATTGGCAGTTTAAATCAGTTTTTTTTAAATTTAAGCTAAAATTAAAACACATTATTAATATATTAATGAAATAATATTAAGCAAGTAACTATGTCAAATTAATGCTGCAGAACTCAACAAAATGCCACCATTTAGTTTCAAATAGGTTACCTAAATGAAATACCAGTTTCATTACATCATTTTCCAAAAAACAATTTTTGCACAGATACTCTTGGATTTCTATCTGTGCTTTATATGCTGGAGAGAACATAAGAATCTCAAATTTACAACAAGAATTTAAACAAATCAGGATAGAAATATAAATGAAAAAAAATGGTACTTCACTTTTCTTTTTTTTTTTTTTTTTTGCTAATATCCCGTCTTTATATGAATATATCTATTGTATTCATATTACTGGCCAGCTATTATCTGACATCCTGACAATTGTGGTCTATTTACATGAGGGCTATTAATATTAATAGATATATAGCCACCTACTTGTAGCTGCTCTGAAACTAGATTTCTTCAGCAAGTATTCTCATTCATTACCCACTCATCTTTCTATTTTTTTGACTATTTATTATTATTATTATTATTATTATTATTATTATTATTATTATTATTATTACTGGTAGTATACTGTCCCTCACATCTGTGGTGATCATGTACCAATTGCAAGTGCCTGCTATGTTTTCTTGATGCATATTATTATTATTATTATTATTATTATTATTATTATTATTATTTTTATATCTTCAGCTGATGATATACTAACAGCATCCAGGTTTCCTGCCCCCCACATTGGTGACTATGTACCCAGTGCCTGTTGGAACTTCACCTACGGCAACCAGCAAGGTTTACAAGAGTTCTACAGCCCAAACTTCCCCAATAACTACGACAATGGCACCACATGTACACAAGTTTTAGCAGGTAATACTTACAGTTTGCTTCAAAAATTTCTTTTTTTCCTTCTAGATATTTAGTTTATAATATTTCCAGCTTCATAAAATCAAATATGGAAATGGCCAGTGAAAAAGAGTTACACATTTATAAAAGAGTTATACCATGCTACAGAACACATTTCAAAAAGTAAAAGTAAAGTTTGGTTCTCACACATTGCACTCCATTTACAACAGATAAACACTATATCTGGCACATTTTGTGCTGTAATTGAGCCTGGGTGTAGATGATCTCAACTCCCCAGGGAGGGCACTGGCAATACAGCTAATTGTTTTGTGATCATTAGGAAAACAGACAACCACATATTAGATCAATGTCAGATCTGAGTCACCCTATGAATGGAACAATTAAATCTATTATGTCTGTGTTAGCTAAGTGACATAGCAGTCACATCATTGACCAGGTCTGGTATTTATTGCCTTTCTCTCTAATCACCTGATTCACTTAAATGTATCCGTTAATTCACGAATGGCTGCTCAAAGGATATTCACTGCCAGCTAGGAACCCTGAGTTTTAAGGGCCACAGCAATAGTCCGAAGGTAAGGTTGATTAAAAAAACAATGAAAATGTTACCATTTTTTTGCCAAATGAACCTTCATACTATCGAGATGCCCCTGAGTTTTAGGCAGTCAGTTTGCTCAGTCTACTCATTTACTGGCCTGTAGGCAGGGGGTTTTGGGTTTTTAATGAACCTAGACTTTCTTTTGGCTTGAAGAGCTCCATCCTAAATTTAAAAAAAACTGGGGAAAAACATAAAATATCTGTTCAAATGTCATTTTTTTGGGGAAATATGAAACAATACCCTGTGGCATTTGTTTAAGTTATATATGCTGTTTGAAACTATACAATGTCATTTGGTCGGGTTTCTTGGCAAAGATTTGACATGTCAGCTCAGTTCAAATGCACTTTTAGTGGCTGAAATGGAAGGAGCATGTTCTTGCAAAGCAAACTTAATAAAACAACTCTGCATCATCCTGTTCCTAGATGTCATCAATCAAGACATTCTGATTCTTCACAGCATGGCAGGACACTCAGCACTTTGAGAACTCTAAAACATTTTCAACAGTCTAACTCTTGGAAGTAGATAATTGAATTACCAGCTGTAATTGGTAATTATACGACATGCTAAGGAAATTCAAGTAATTCCTTTATTAGCCTGGTATCCAACCAACCACTTGTTGTAAAAATAAGGTAAATTGGCATCCAGGGTTTCAATGGTCATTGGAAACTTGTGGTAACATCTCATTCTTTTCAATGGGGGAAATTGTGCATGTTACAAATACTATATTTTTCAAGTCAAAATTTCTCACAATAAGAACATTCCTACTACCATTATATGCAGTAATAGCAACACAAATGCCACAAAAAATATAATTTTTGTGATTATAATAAAACTATATGTATCTGACAGTTTGGCCATTGAAAAGACCAAGTAATTACCATACCAGTCAATTATCAAAATGGCTCTGCCCTTTCCATAGCTGTCGATCCTTTATCCAGTGACCCCTGAACCACAGGGTGCTAACTTGAGAATTTCATGTAAATAGCTGCATAGCAGGTGGGTGCAATGTTCCAGCTACTGCCCAAAGTTATTTTTAAAAATGTTACCTAACAAGGTGCTTAATAAACATCCCTAATGACTCCTTTAATTTTCAGTTTTTTTATGAATATCACCAATATGTAACAGATTCCATTATATATTTCATTTCATTTAAGCTCTTGATTAAGGATGACTGTGCCTTAAATTCAAACATAATCAATTAATCAAATATCCCTTCCTTACATAATATGCTATTGTATCTATGAAAATATTTGAAAGAAACTGCACGGTACATAAATCCACATTTGTTTCTTATTGGCAAAGGGTCTTAAAGGATTACTAAAAATACCATATCTTGAAATTTCAAAGTAAAATAATATGGAACGAGTGAGGTGTTAAACTTTTTAAATAATTACCATTGGTGCCTTTAAAGAAAATTCTGATCATCTCCTGAAGACCCAATTGACTCTTTATATCCACCCTTGAGAAACAGATATCTTCAGGTTTGTTCTTCCAGGCTGTTAAGAATGCACTAAAAGATACACAAATGTTGTCAGGTCATAAGTGTGGATGAAAGAAAAACAGTACACATCAACTGCAAATGAATCGGGTTTGACATTTTCTGATACCTTATCTCAGGTTCATGTCCTCTGAGAGATTCATTCTGAATAGGATGCATCTTAAACAGAAAGTAATGATCTCAAGAGCAAGAGAAGATCATCTTGGAAAAAAGCCCAGCAATGACATACGGGATAGCCAAAATATAAGCTTTTAGTTATTTTAAATATTTTCATTATAAAATTTTCCTATAAGAAAACCCTCAATTTCGTGACATTTTAAATATGTTGTATTTATGTATGTCATAAAATTCTTCATACTTACTATAAAACTTTAAAAAACACACACAGAGTCGGCAAAATGACCTTTATTTCCCATAATCTAGAACACTATAAGGAGAACAGACAAATTAAATAGTAATTAATTGGACCATAAAAAATTCAGCTATTTCTGCAACAGAAAATGAAATATCCCACCACTTGCGACTGAGTTAAGATAATGAAAAGTCCCGAATATGAAAAGGGAAGGGTAGCAGGAGAGCAGAGCAGAATAGGCTTTTAACTAACAAAGTTGGTGTACTAACGCAAAATATTACGCATGTTACAGCTTGCTGCGCTAAACAAAGACTGCCCCAGGAGTGAAAATTTAATAGGCATATGAAACAAAGCTGAGTGACCATTGGCCACACTACTGGATGTTTTTCACGTGGCCTAGTTACTAAGAGCTGATAGGACAAAAATTGTTTTGCACATGACTAGTAACTACCCTGGGAAACAAAGGCCAGCTGCAGGCAACCTTCCCTGTGTGTGCTTTTAAATACTCCTTATTCTAAAGGGGCACGTTATATTGCTTAAATTTTGAAAAAATTCTACAACTTGCATAAAATTAAAATGGGCTGCCAGAAGCCCATTTTAAAGGCAGTTTTGCCTAAGGTTTCTTTAGCTGAATCACCACTAATGGTAAATCTAGATATTTTAAGGTCCAGTATCTGTAATCTGCCTGGTTTTTGCACAATCACTTTCTGAAGAAAATATGCCATAATTCAATAATGTTTTGCACATGTGCATCAATTGACCTTCTCTGCTCTTTGCACACAAAATAAGTGACAGAGCTAGAAAGTTCAGAGAAGAAAAATATTTAGATTTGTTATGATATCCAGGTATACCACTGGATTGGAATCATGATTTCTTGTAACATCTCATGACTTTTCATCGTGCTTGGGTATGTTCCAGCTTTGTCTGCCAGCCTGTTGACTTTTTTTTTCTAAATTTGTGAAACATGTATTTATTTTTATATTTATATTGTACATATTCAAAATTTAATATTTCTGAAATTAGTTTCCAAAAGAAGCAACAAAAGTAACTTAAAAAATTGTCAATACCTAATATGATATTGTAATTTTGTTGTTTGGGATTATTGACATGTAATAATAATATCTTATTATCTCGCATATTATTATTATTATTACCAAACTTGCAACCCGAGGGTTGGATAATTAAATGTCTGTATGCTATTTAAATTATGAAAGTGTTGGTTTGACAACCCAAAGTTTTAGGAGTTGAATACAAAACTCCAGGATCCATTAATTATTGATGTCACTTTTTAAAAAACTTAAAAGTTGAAAGATTTTTTAGAAAAAAAATGCAGATAAAGCAGGATGAACAGAACATTTTATACAACGGACTCCAGAGAAGCAAGATGTAACAATTATAAATATAATAACACTACTCAGAAGAGTTTGTCTATGGAAGCCTCTGAAGCAGAGGACACAAACAAGAAATGATATGAATGGAAATGTTGTACAGAAGTGCAGGGACAAGGTTTCTTCCAAATACAAAAAAAAAAAAAAAAAAAAAAATATATATATATATATATATATATATATATATATATATATATATATATATATATATATATTCAAATTTGCTCAAGAAATGATGACTAACGTTTTTTTCTGCTTCTCTCAGCTGTTCCAGTAATTGTTGTTTGACCAATCCCCATGCACCCCTCAGTTAAAGAGGACCACCATACCCCAGGGAGTAACACCCAATGTAGGGAGATGCTCCATCAGTTGCCATAGTTGCCATCTGCAACTTGCTTTATCACATCAAAATCAACATATGAATTAGACCCCCTCTCCCTCTTTTTCTCTCTCTCCCCAGACCATTCCATACTTCATATTCCATCTACAGGCTACTGTAAATTCAGTGTTTCAATTATCAATATATTTTAATGGTACACTATATATGGAGGCTAAGCATCACTACACCCCTATCCAATTAAAAATAACCCTTTTAATGCATATAATGTCTATCACCTGTCAGTATTGCTCATTTGATGCTTGTATTATACAAAATACTTGTATCCTGTTGATGATTCAAGTGGTGACTGGGGCCCAAAAGGTTGTTGCAGAAGAAATGTAGAAGCGAATTTAGATAGCTCAATCTACAGAATTATGTATAACTGTTTAATCATATTTTATTTCACTCACTGACAGTTGTACTTCATAACAATTCAATTGATTGACTTTCTGTATAATAATAAGAAGATCAATAAAAACAAATAATGCAATAACAACCTTACTGTAAGTATTATTAAATAATGAATGCTTTATTATAAATGAACGAATAAACAATATATTGACTGATTCTTGACAACATGTAGTCATTTTTTTTCTTTTTTCAGCCCCACCAGGCTTTGTCATCAAACTTGAATTTCAATTTTTTAAAATTGAGCCATCATACGACTGTGAATACGATTACCTTGAGATCCATGATGGACCGTATGGGTACTCTCCTCTCATTGGACGATTTTGTGGTGCCAAGCCTCCGCCATTGATTAAGTCCACATCCCAGTTTATGTGGATCCATTTTGAGACAGATGGTACCATCGAGTACAAGGGATTTCAGGCTGTGTATGAATTTGTAAACCAGCCAAACACAGGTACCAGATGTCCTTGTTGCCTAATGATTTTTTTCTCCTTTCAAATTTTACAACTTTTGTACAGATTGATCATTAAATTTTGCGATTATACTTACATTATATTTTTTTCAAACAAAAAGGTTGCCTGTTAGAAAAACATCACCAACAGATCTCAATATCATTTCAAACAAATATATATATATATATATTATATTCTTATGTTCCACGGAGAACTGCATTGTTTACTTTCTTTAAATTCTCTTTAAAAAGGATGTGTGATGATTTCATTTCATTGTTTTGTTCTTTCAACTTAATAAAGTTAAGATCATTTAAATAGCCTTTAAGTTAGTAATACTTGGAGAACTCAAGAAAACTCTCTTAGACATTTAAACATATCAAAATTTCTGCTTTTATTTACCTTACAGCACCAAGACTAGATGCAGGCCATGTAGCATGTAAGTGTGATTTTATCTTTGTTTTTGAACACTAAATGAACCTAAATTATATATAAAAGTCCTTCTGCCATAAAAACTGAGAACAAGTAAAATATTAATATACATTGTCCATGTATACACAGTACTGTGTATATATACAGGTGTGTATGCAACAAATTCTCCACCTTCATTTTATTTCTTCAAATTAATCAGTTAATTTATTCAAGTAATGGTTTGCTTTATACTTGATTGCCATATCACTCAACTGATCAATCAATTCAAATATTCCGAATCCAAGTGAAGTACTAGCAGAATTAATGGAAACAAAAAGCCATGGATCTCGATTTTTTTTCTCTGACAGTCAGCAGGTTTGACATAATGAATCTAAATCTGCAATCTGCTGTGTGTGTGTGTTTGTGTGTATGTCTGCACATGCATATGTGTGTGTGTGTGTGTGTGTGTGTGTGCGTGCGGGTGTGGTTAAATGGACTTGGCAAAGGTCTGGATCTTTTTGTCTGTTATACAGGTATATGATGGTGGTTATACACCTATTCAATTCTTTGTCATTAAACATGACCAGTAGACCTCCAGATGGTCAATATGATACAGGTTTATGTTAGGTCTTTATTAGGCAGTCTGAAACACTAGTGAATAAACAATATGACACTATATTTTCATATTGGAATTTCAGTCTGTCGTCTGCCAGTTGCTACAGATTTCTACCAAGATGGTAACCTGACCATAAAGGACCTTCCCCCAGGGCTGGTGGTGAATGCCTGGAATGGCACTGAAGACATGGACTGCACATGGGAAATATTTGTCAGACCAGGACAGAGAGTAAGATAGAGTCTGGATCCAAAAATTCCTGGGAAGGGGCATTTTTTCCATCCCAGCCCTTCCGTCACCCTTAATTATAATAAGTAAAATCCCTGCATGTATCCTCAAAATTGATCCACTGACAGAAATAGAAAGAAATAAAGGAAAAGGAAAACAACATACCTACAAACAAAGGGACACTTTTTTTATAACTTGGACTCAATATACTATAAAAATATACAGGAACATGACATAAAAATAAGAACAGTTTTTTCTTCATGTAGGTCTTCGAAAGATTAAAGCTGTTTAGCAAATGATTATATCAGAATCATGTCTAAATGATCACTTAATTGGTAAAAAAATGTGTTTGTTTCTTTAAGGTCCATCTGAAAGTTAGTTCTTTTGAAATGAAGAACCCTCTGGAATGTTCACTGAATTTTCTGGAAATATATGATAGGACGACAAGCAACCATCACAGGGAACGTCAGTTCTGCACTCCATCTTCAGGAGAGTACAAATCTGGAAGTAACAGAGTGTACTTACGTTTCCACTTACACAGGAACATCATAAGTGAATTTAAAGTGGATTATACTATATTTGAATACGGTAAGTTAATAAGAGGTGGGAATGTCTTCCCACAGTCTGCAAATCTTTTCAAAGGGCATGAAAGAGACAATCCATATTACAAGTATTTTTTGTTAAAAATGGAAATGTAAGTAAATAAAGTCTCCTGAGGCCATTCTTTCTAGATGTATTCCAATACCTCACATTTCCTCCTAATAAAAAAGACATTTTAGCAGAACCGTTTCAGTCTAAGAGTCATTGATTTTGTTTAAAATTTCTATGAATAGATTTAAAGCGAAAGATTGTGATTTTATTGAAGAATAATTCAATCAAGCTCAGTTGTAGCCAATTTATCACAAAAGCAATCAGCAAAAATTCAATTTTACAAGTATGAGTCATACAGTTGCTGTTCTTTGTGGTAGTTGAGACTGAAACACAATGTCTTTTCTTCACAGCACTTATACAGTAACTTCAATAGAAGTAATTTTTTCTTTGAAAAGTTAAATGGATAACAACTGTTCATTTTGGCTAAAATAAAGATTTTACTAGGAAAAATGGCACTTTTCTCATACTTGTCAGTGGCTAATGAATATGTTACAACATTCAAAGTTAGTTGTTGTTTTTTTTTTCTTTTTTTGTTAAAATTTTTTAAGAGAAGATTGTAGGTATAGCTATCTATTAAGGTCACATGGTCAGATGGCAAGCACAGATTCCAAAATAATTCAATAACCACAGTTTTGGTGGTAAAATGGAATTTATTATATTTCTTTGAGTTGCTAAAATGTATTTATTGTGAAATATGTATCTCACACGAATAGTTGGTAGCCCTTTAGTTGTGAGTTAATTTCAGATGTTTTAACATTAAAAAAGTTTTTTTTAGTATACAATATTAACACTTCACAGAACGACATATCTTTGAAACAATTGGTGTTTAAAATTTGCAAGCAATTATATGTATTACAATGTGTTCCATGATTCCCAATTTCTCAGGTCCATGCAGGGACAGCCTGTTTGACTGTGGAGACCAGACCTGTATAAGCCCTACCTTGAAGTGTAATGGCAGGATTAACTGTAACTTCTCCTATGATGAAATGAAGTGTAAAAAAGGTAATGACCAGGTTCCTTGAACTTTTTTTCATCAACTTTTCCTCACCAATATCTGAGCTAGCTATTCGATATTTACAAGGAGCCTGGCATATGGGTGAGGACTTTAAAGAAAAAATAATTACAGAATTACAGAAATGTGCAAAGAGAGATATAACTGGGAATATCTAGTGAAAAATGTCTCTTTGGCCCTGGTAAAAAGTAGCAGTTCACTCTGTTATCAAAAATATTTTATGTACTGAGTTCAGGCCAGTAAGAGTTGGATGGGAAGCGGGGTGGAATTCAACAAATCCACCACTTTGGCAGGGAAAAGGTCTACTCTGTATCAAAATTTATTCTAGGTTCTAGGTTAAATGAGTGATTAAAGTTTCAGAAAAAATCTCCCATTTGAAATAGCAGGCTACAGGTCCAGAGCTTAATCAAAAGGCTACCGTATTAAGTTTTTCAGCTTATTGAACTTATTTGTCTTTGTTATATATTGTTGGCACTATAAATGAAGCCAAGTTCAACCTAAACTTTTTTAAAATATAATTTCAGAGGAAGACAGCCTTACAACTCCACTAGAAATGAAATACCATGCTGTGATACTGGGAGTGGTTGGAGGTTTACTAGTTATCATAGTGGCAGTATCCATTTGTCTCACAGTAAGACATAGGCGTGAGGAGGCCAGGCTTCGGCAAAAATTACGTGAACGAGTTGTATTAGACCCAGTGGAGATTCAGAAGCTACTGCTGACAAACATGAATGAGGTTATTGTCCCAAATACTCCAACTGGGCTGCTAGATGAGGAGAGTGCACTAAAAGTTTCAAGACGTTTTCACAGTGATGACATTACAGCTGTTAAGCGGAATGGTGTCTTTCATATCTCTCTGGGAAACCCATCCTCACAAACATCCAGTAGAGGGCGAGGTAACCAAGAGGAGCTGGTCCCAGAAAAAGATGACTCTGATTATGAAACTGAAGAAATGGCATGTGGGAATAAATATGAGAGCTCTGAGAGCATCTCAAGAATACTTGATGAAGCAAATGGCAATGGATCTTCAAGAAACGCAACTCCTCGCAAAGTTCCAACTGTTGTGTGTATAGAAACACCACCAAGACAGGCTTCTCTAGATAAAGCTGTCAGTGATCCCATGTTAAGTACAACATCATCTGTTATATCAAATAACACACAGAGAACAAGCCCTAGCCCCCCACCTCCACCTCTTCCTTCAACACAGTTGCCCCAATCACAAAGTGGTAATAACAGTAACCGCCAAAGTCCAGCACGCAGTCCTGGTCGAGGTGGAAGGCGGCGAAGGCGAAGTAAGAAAAGTGACAGAAATAGAGTTGATGCAAAAAATAATCCAGAGGTTATAGCAATGATCACTTTAAATGACCAGGATGTTCAAAAGGATTCACAGCAAGGACCCACTACTTCTACTCCCAAACAGACATCTCTTCCTGACAAAAAGCAAAGCAATAAGTATGACAATCCTAGACTGAAACTCAGTGATAATCACAGAAGGCAAGGTCCACCAAGTCCAAAGCCTGATGTGGTACAGGACGAAAGAGTTTGGGAACGAAGCAGGGGCAATGTAACAATACCAAACACAACAACCGATGCCGATGTAACAGTTCGCGCGCCACCTACATCACAGAGCTTAAAACAATCTCACTCTGGACAGCCAGTGTGACACGCTTTGAGTGAATGGTCTGGTGACCATTGAAAAAAAACCTGGCATCTACACCCATAGTTTCTGTGCTTGTGGGCTATCTGTATTTAATTTGCTGCTGTCACCATTATCTTAGGGCTCATAGACAGCAATGATCTAACACCAGGCTCTAGATCAAGGAGTTCCAAAATGCACAGACCAAGTAATATTGATAAAGCTCACAGTAATGTGATCAAGGCCCTTTGATGAAGGGTCAAAATGTCATTACTTGGCTTATGAGTCTCCTGATTTATATATAATTATATGGTAATTAATCTTTTTTTACCAATAGTGTCTGGAAGAAATTCTCCAACGTTGGCACATGACACTAAGTGTGAAGTGTGAACAGCAAAAAAGGAAAAAGGAATATTGAAAAAGGAAAATACGAAATGTAACTTAATTTTCTTAAGGTCTTTGAAAATATTCCAGAGATAAGTGGTCTTTTGGCTGAATGGGACCCTTTTATTCTTTCATTTTCCTGATCACGTGACCTCCATTTTAGTTAATTCTTAGTTATTTCATGCTGCCAACTTCAAAAGACAACATACATGTATATGGGACATCAGTGCCAGATTTCTAAGAAAATATGATAAGGGTAATATAATATCCTTACATTTAGTAGGTGGACTTCCATTAACTTAGTCTTTTGAAAGGCTCTCAACAACCATTCTTAATGCAATCCATCATTCTCTGAGGAAAGGGTTTCAAAATCAAAAAGATGCCAAGGTGATCCTTGGTGATCTATGGACTTTTTCTGCTTGGGTGTTGTCCAGATAGTTCATTTTACCTAGAAATGACAGTCTTGTCCAAAAGCAATGACAATAGAGGTGATAATTTAGTAATAACATTTGGCAAAACATAAAAGCCACAGAGAGATCAGCATACAATAAAAACAGATTATAGAGTCCCCCAAGAGTCTGGCTTGAAAAGTGATTTTGAGTGTTTCTTGATCAACACCACCAGTCTAGAAAGATACTCTGTCTGGTCAAACTGTAAACAGTAGTTGGAATTAAGCAAAGCAGCAGGTAAAAATTTAAAGGCATATGTATAGCTGATGGTACCCTGAGCATCAGAACCTAAATAGAGAATGTGGTTACCTGATGGTAACATGAGCATGAGACCTGAAAAAGGGCACATCGTTACCTGATGGCACCCTGAACATCAGAACTTGAAGAGAGAATATGGTACCTAATGGTAATAGCCAGGTCTAATGTAAGATCCACAGCTACTGAGAGTGTCTTTACTCACATTTCACAAATCCAATTTCCAGGCATCTTACTTCATGGTACTGAAATAGGTTTACGTTATACCTAATTTGAATGGAAATTTGTATTATTTGATTCTGAGGTGAATGGAAATATACTTTAGTTAAAGTACTTAAGTTAAACTGAATCTTTGTATTCAGAGCCATGTACAACTGAAAGCATTACTTTTTTCTGCTAGTACATTTGCGTCAAGGAATATTGAATCAACAAATTTTTGTCAAGTATTATATATTATTATTAAGTATGAATTCTATATAAATAATATGAAATCAACTGAATTTGTTGGATCCGAATTCCATGTAAATATGTGTTGTTATGCATACATTTCATTGATAAAAAAAACCCAAATGAAAGCATACTGAATAAATACCTAGAGATGTTAAAATCACTTTAATGGATGTATTTATTTAGGATGGAAACATGCAACTTAAACATTTTAAGTCTGAGTCATTTCATTGTGTTGATGAATTGCATTAAGCTCCTTTCTGGTTTGTTTGTGATATTGATGCACACATTAGAATTCCAGAACTTGTTAACCTTTTTGTACTTCCCAAATTAAATTTTATACAATAAAATAAATGGGGGAATCACCAGTGTTACTATTTATTTTTAATCCTTCCTTTTCTCTTAACTTTCATACACTTGTTTATGCACTCTAATAATACATATAATAGTAATTCTTTTTTTTTTAACATACTTAAGCTGGATTTTACAGTTAACTTACTGCTAACCCAGTTGGTGAGTAACAACATCTACTCACCAGTCTGATGAATGCCTCTGAGGAAAATATCCAGCTTGTGTTAAAAAAGTTACTATTATGTGATTCAACCACCAGCCTAATAAACATTTTTACTTATTAAAATTTTAATGCACTTATTAAATAAAATATTTACTTCTTAAGCTTGATATCCTTGATATTCAAAATATAAAAACAAAGAAGGAAAGTTTAATCCCATATATGAGGTATAACGTTTATCTTGTGGAAAGAAAAAAATGAGTAAGACTCCTATTATACTACAAAAAATATAATTAATATATGATATAATATGCATTATCATTAATATAACAGTAAATTAAACACAACTGGGAAGGACTACAGATAGA
>NW_019775690.1:202196-215615 GCF_001039355.2 Lingula anatina | reverse complement strand
CTCAATTGTATATGTTGGATACAGGCCTGACATTGTGAGAAACCAATTGAAATAAGGAATTCCGTTGATATCCATTTTAAGTGACAACACTAAACCTTGAATATTGAAATATAATTCATTAGCATTGAATGTTTATTCAAATCTATGTACAACAACTGGAAGACAAAGATTGTTGCGATTTTCGTTAAAATATTTCGCTAAATATGGGTCTCTAAAACTGTCACTTGAATAAAACGCTAAACACCTTTCTCCTGCAGCTACACTACCGTGTATACAATTGGACATTATTTCGTGCAAAAACTATTACGTTGTATGTGTATATCTTAAAACTTAGAAATAGGTATAAATTCCTATCCTTCAAACCTTGCATAGATTAGTGATCATTAGGGCGCATAAAAGAAAACAAGAACAGCTGATTTGATAGTGTCTCTATACCTATCTGAAATGTTGAAATGGGTTGACGATAAACAGATTACAATCCTTGCTTATTCACGAATGGAAGACATGGGTTTTGTGAAGCCCCTCTAAGCATATATCAATAAAATACATCAGGTGCAAATCATTAAGGTTAAGTTATAAAGTTGTCGTAGGCTTAACTAGCTACCTGGAGTAAATATGTATCTATTCATCAATATATCATTTGATGTAAGTAAAAATTAACTTCTATTTATTCCCATATGTTTACGCACAAAAAGCTACACAAACACCACTGTGCTTTTAAATGTTTGTTGTCAACATAACATAATCCCCTTGGGCGGATATTTGCATCTATAAATGATAACGGAAATATCAGAGAGGGATGAAACATTCTTCATTCTGAAATAAGCCGCCATTCTTAAAAGGTTCACATTAATTATTGCGCAAATGTCTAAAAATATGTGTCAGCATAAACGATATATTTGCCGTTGCATAGTTGATCCCATAAAATCATTAAAATGTTGAATCAACTCTATTAATCCTTCGAGCATTGAGCAAAATTTGGATGACAGGTCGTAGCCTATCAGAGGAAAAATAACAAATGTAAGCCATAACTGACTAGCTTATTAAAACTTGTAACATCACACCATTTTATGTGGTGAAATACTTTTGTCAAAATCGAGGAGTATCATATCCAAATAGTGGCAATAGTTACCTCCACTCAACTTTGTGCAGATGCCTAAGTTAATGTTGTGTGTTTCAAAAAGGACATAAAAATAAAAAACAAATTTTTGTTTCAAACTGAAAATGAAATGAAAATCGTATTAAAACAATCGCAGCAATATAGTAATCCCGCACATGATGGTCATCAGGACGACGCTAGTTGTCACGTGACTTCCAGAATTACATAGGTCCCCCTTGCAGTAACACTGGTAACCCTTCAGATTTCCTTGTTGGTAGACGTTACATTTCTCATTTTGCATTGTGGTGGTGTACAAGCATTTCCTCTGTACGATCGTGTGACCTAAAAATTGGTAGTCAATAGTTAGAACGTGTCCGACAGCTACATTATTTTTGTTAAATTAATGTTAGGTCTACGCTACGGGAAGGCTACGGGAATCTGCACTTTCGAACGAGGAAAGAAAGGATAAGCCCCCCTATTTGCTCGCCGTCATTCGCCAGATGGGGTGATTCTACTGAAGTTATGTTGCGTTGAGACGTCTGGTTCTGCTCTGCATGAGACTTTCAAATAGGATCACGGGGTGGTGATCAACGCCGGCCATACTAGCCTACTAACAGACGCACGGTGCGGAGTATGTCCCTAAGCCTATCGACCCGTTTAAATTACCCAAATATAATAATAACATCAGTTCGCAACTATCTAAGCTCAGTTCCAATAAACTCAGCAATAGCTGTTTCCACTTAGCAAATCTAGTTAGACGGCCGATCAAAGGTAAAATCAAACCAGTTATTCTATGTTAGGAGCGTAGTAGCGTTAGAACAGGCCCTCCTAAAAGAAGAAGATACCTTAGAAAAAAGGATGGACACATAGTTTCTGCACTACATTGTGGAGAAGGAATAACACCACTGACGTCTTCCTGTTGGTGAAAAGGCCAATGGGTCAAAAGGAATAAAACATATTGATGGTTTAGGGTGGGAGGGATTGTATTGTAGGGTGTAGAAAACTTCCAGCTTGGAAAGAGGGGGGGGGGGGGGGGGGTGTCTTGCACGTTTGCAAATATTCCATAAAATTACAATTAAAAAAAAACGACAAACACATCGCTTCTTATTGGTGAGAAACGTCCACATACAAAAATTCCGTAGCACATTTCATCGCCTTGTAGCTAAATCCACTAACACTGTTTTGAGATTTTATTATTTGATCAGTTCACCAGGAGACTGCTTCAGTTGAGAGATATCGGCTTTCCAGATGTTTTATGATTGCTTTTGTGGAGGCCATTATAATGGCCCACCTGGCAAATTCTTGTTGTGTTTGGTTACTAAGTTGTTAGATATATTCCTATAAACACAGCGGCGAGATCTACTATCAAAGTAAAAAGTTGCATTTTTTGTGAGAAATGTTTATTTGGGCGTCTAAATGTCAATTATAAAACTCATTTATCTGATCAGATGTGTGCTGAGCATAATAAAAAGCATTTTTATTGGTTTATCAACGAAAAAACGAGTTTTTTATCCTCAAGCGTTTATGCTCATAATTTAGAGGCAGTGCTTCAAATTTGTAATACAGTAAAAACTAACTACATAAAAAAGAATTTCAAAATACAAGTATATGTATCTAGATACAAACAAAATCGTGCGAAAAAAACACCCACACAATCTACTTTCGTACTTCATCTGTAGTCTAGCCATACAGGCAATTTCTATCAGTTTAAAACAACAGAGAGACGTTCCGTTTCCAATCACTGTGGTCGCACATGTATTGTTAAATTGTTAATACAGGACACCAGCCTCGTTACAGACTCCTCCTCTAACAGGGTAAAATCTGCATCTAGTGTTCACATCCACTTTTAGCTTTAAAGGTTTTCACTGCATAGCAGCGTCTGTCAGTAAATGTTCTTTTTCTCACTGCTGCAGAATGTCATTGTACAAGACTAATAATCTATTAACGCCATCATTATTTAGAGGAGCCATCTCGAAAAGAACACTAGTGCCATAGTGATGAAGAAGTTGAAGGACATGCCACTTCCGGCGTTACATAGGTCCTTGTCCTTGCAGTAACAATGTTGACCCTTCAGTTGGTTCTGTTGATAAACAGCGCACTTCTCGTTTTGTTCAGTCGTTGTATAGAGGCACTTTCTGATAATCATACGGTGTCCTATGAAAATAAAGTTTCAACTACAGACAGAGCATTAAATGCCTTTTATTACAGGAATATGCGTCTTAAAGTAAAGTTTTTACCAGTCTTTTTTAAAATTTTAATAGAAGTAAAGCCTGAACCAAAAACCAGCTTGCGTCAAAAAAGCCTATTTTGATGGAAAAGGCCAATGTTTGCGCCGACTACGAATACTTCGTTAAGCTTTAAAGCCACAGAAACCTCTAGAAGGCTAAAGCAGAAAGACGCATTCAAGTTAACTGTGGTTACTGTTATGGTATTATCCTTCCCTCTGCCAGTGTTGAACTATTGCAGAACATTCTGAAGGTTTCTCGACGGCGTCTCACACCTTAAACGGCCGTCTGTTTCACAGTGCACTACCGTCCCTTCGTGCCATTCTTATTAGTTTATCCACAACCACATTGTTCACATATACACACGAGTAGATTATGTTCTACGAGTAAAAGGTTTTCCTTTTTATTTCAAAATACACGAGAACACATGCATAATTACCGTAGATCCCAAGGCTGCAATGTCGTGATGGTATTATCTTTCCCGACACTTCTACCGCCTTTTATCCTCGCCAGAGTGCGCATTGTTCCACTGAGGACGATATGGTATCTCTGAGCATTAAATTTAAGTCTGGCCTAACGTGTATCAGATAGAGCGAGAACCTTCTTGATTTCGTTATTGAATAATCGGCGCACATCACAGTCTAGAGTGAAATATGGCAAGAGTTTCAAAGAGTTTGCCTCAATTTTTAAATTTTTAGATTCTTATTTTGGAAGGGAGGTAACAACAATTTACCAGAATGCCCCCTGACAATAATAGACCCTTCTTGTCAATAAAATATTTTTCCAGCTCCTAATTTGTCCTTCGTCTTGAAGAAACAATACGTTTGTTTCTTAAATCAAACAATCATAACACATTATTCTAGAAAAGCAGAAAATCAATGTGTATTTCTGTGCTAAATCAAGCGTTGGTATATGTTTATTTTAGTCGAAATGCCTATGTTTGTTTTCCACAAGTAGTGATATCGATGTAAATTCTGCAAGCGCTGTCTGATTGTTAAAATATGTGTAATGGTAATAATAAATATTGTCAACTATTAATAACTTTAAAAAACTCCACATGGTCATAAATTGGCCCCGCTAATACAATTTGAATGTTTCACATTTGAATTTAAAGTCATAAATACTACACAACACATTGTGACCAAAAATGGCCTGATCGTGGTCTTTGACCATACATTAGATAGATAAAGTTAATACTGAAAACGAGAAAAACTCTCTGAGAATTTTTCACTTAATATTCCTTGATCGAAACAATACGTCAATGAATCCAGTTATCGCACATAGTGTGATTGCACTGTCTTTTAAAATATAATACTTCATTATTTCAATTTTCCTTTTTTTCTATTTCACAACTGTTCTTAGAAGCTACACGTTTCTTTTCGTACAGCGTCCAAATAGTGACATTATAAAGTAAGAATCCATCGTGAAGTCTACAAAACTCTTTTCAAAATCATTCCTGTCACCGCAGCCGCCATGAGGAGGAGCGTGTTGAGAGCCACGTGACTTCCGGTGTTGCATAAATCGCCGCTTTTACAATAGCACTGGGATCCCTTGAGGTCGCCTTGCTGATAGTTGTCGCATTTCTCGTTCTGTGCGGTCGTGGTATAGAAACATTTTCTCTGAATAACACGTTTGCCTACAGGATAAATGTACACGTGCTGAGAATGAATTGCATTTTTTTTTCAATATACATTTTTGGACTAATATTGACTTCAACATTCACTTGTTCGTGAATGCTGTTTGCATGCAACCCGATGGCATGTCTTCATCTCAAGATGGTGATATAAGTTTGTGAAAGCCTAAAATCTCATCTAAATGTATGGTGAACACAATTATGATTGTACTGAATAAAATACAGTAGTTCTCCAAAACTTATTTGCCCCCGCTGCTATTTGCTAGAGGGACCAGGACCGGGGCTTCAAGAGGAGCGAGAACCCAATTTTGGGAACTTCCCTATCCCCTGGCCCACTCTCCTCCCCTGCATCTGCCAATGCTTTTTGTCATGCATGCGTAACCGTGCCCCCTCCCACTTCAGCCCTAGGGTAAGGTTGTTACAATACAAAGGACAGTAAGGCACAGAAGTTCAGAAAATAAGATTGACTTTGGTACAGGATATCGCCTTAAAATGGTGTCGATATGCTAATAAGCTTTGTCGTAAATAAGTAGCAGAGTATTATAATAGAACAAAGCACTGTCATGAATAATATCTATGGCAAAGAATTTTTTTCTTGTTGGGATAATTCGGACCATTATTGTGTTTGGGTGTACAGTTGTATGTGTAAGCGGAGGGGTTGGGAATAAGGCCTTCAAATCAAATGCGAATGCGATCACGCCGGGATTATTCGGTCTAAAGTCATGCCCATCATGCAAATACAATGCGTCATGGTTTCATTTTTAACATCATTCAGAATTCCAGAATTTACGCCGGGGAATAAAATCATGCCGATGCCGAACGTGCAAACAAACCCTGAAGTGCATGCTCTTATTACATTTAAAACACCACGTGTCGTCCAACACCACAACGCGCATGTCATATTGCACGTGAACGATACCGCTGTAAAATTAGGCAGTGGTAAAACTTATCCTCCACACCCCGACCTTTCCATTCAAGATTAAATTTGAAGGAACAAAGATAAAACAACCAAATAATTTATTTTAGTACTTGGTGTATAATAGTGGGGTCCATCACAAAAATGTGAAAATATACGCCAACAACAACATGTGTTCTGACAGCTTGTAAAAAAAAACGAGCTACCACGCTGTGACTCAATTATTGTTAAAAGTCCACCATACGGAATTTTTTTTATTTGCGCCAAACCTAATTTTTAACGAGAAAAAAAGGCAATCTTCTCCTAGTCAGAAATAATTGCTCGACCTTTTCCTGCATGGCTGGAAGTCTTAATTTAAAAACTAAAGTTCTAAACAAATCATTAAGACCATCATGTCTTTCGGATATAACTTCGGTTTTATCTTTTTAACACTCTGAATTTAAGATGTTATAACTGGCTTTACAAAGTATTTTGACAAATACATAAGAATTTGGGACATTATACACGCGTATAGTATACCATAAACTTTGTCATAAATTAGCTCACAAATCCACAGCTCAGCACCAGACAGAAGTGACGCCAACGTTGGGTAGGCCTAGTTCTTTTTCAAGGTAGTTACCAGCCTCAGACTGGGTTAACATACATAGATCGATCCATCTGGATCGATCTAACTCCCTGGGGAGTCTCACTAAATTGTTATGAACTAACCGGCTTAAATGTCTGCCACACCTATCAAATCAGCTAAGGGGTAAAGATAATTATCCCCTAACAGTTTTACTAGGCGTGACAGACATTGAAGCCGTGAAAAAAGATGACAGCAATTTAGTGAGACCCCCAGGGAGATAGATCGATCCAAATATCTGCGGGAATGGTCCCTCAGTTTCGCATTTATACAGAAGATATCGTGGATGTTGAATGTGTCATGTATATGATACATATTCTTTAAGACTCATTGTGCCAATGATTTACTGTGGTGCTTACAACTCCCATCAAAACTATGTGTAGGAGCATAGAGATAAAATTGTGACATCTATTCAATGCTGTTTTTTTTTCAATCTGTGTTTGATGAACAATTCCTGTGAAGGAAAAACCATAACAATATCGCCCTCTTAAAACCAGTTGGCCGAAATACAGTGACAAAAGTCAGATAAGACGACTAAAAATAGCAGCAACTAAAACTGAGAAAGCCAGCACTACGAGGTTTGTGTTGACGCCACTTCCGGAGTTGCAGAGGGCTCCGGTACACATGCAGTGGATTCCCCGTAGATTTCCCTGAGTGTAGACCTTGCAAGTGTCCGTCTGCGGAGTGACTGTGTAAAAGCACTTCCGGATGACCACCCTCTTGGCATCTTGGGTCTTCTTATCTAACAACGACATGGTCACGTGAGTTCTACTACTTCCGGTACACGCCTCACTATATGCAACAACAAAAACCAACCGTTTTTTAATTTGCTTGACTCAGAATATCTTGATTCTCATTTAATTCGTTTCTGGTTTGTACTAAATGACCCAGATATCCTCAGTTCGAGAGATTTATATTTGTGATGATTTCCTTTAATCCACATTTTCCGAAGAAGAATTGTACAAGTAGCTTAACAGAATAACGGTTTGTTTTCATTTGGTATCATAATACGCAAACACATTTGCTTTTAATTTATGTTGCTATGAAGCTCACTGCAAATCAGAACGGCACTTCAAACAAGAAGACAGATTCAAAATCTACGTAAATGTCAAACGCAAAGAGTAAGCTGGTTTGTTTTCTTTTTAATGCAAGTTAATATGATATTCAAATTATTATTTTTTTTAAACAAGTGATGTTATTTTTATCTTTTGTTCTAAAGAGCGTTTGACAAAAAGGTACCTTAATAGATCCAAACCGCATTTGACGGCATCTCCGTTAGGTGGCAGCACCAGCATTTTTAAGACACGAATGTGAGCACACAGTGAAAACACGCAAGTTCACGTAGTCAAACAGCAAACGATAAACAGCACACGTGTGAAAACCACTCGGGTTAAAACTTACTTCCAACTTGAAGACTTCGAGCTCTCAATGGGGTTAAGGGCTGCGTGAAAGTCAATCACAGGTCAAGGTCAAACTACACTAATAACGTTTTTCAAACTAGAAAAGACTGCAGGAAGACTCTAGGAAAGTGACAAAAAGAGGCGATGGCGTTTAGAAACGAGTACATGGTGTTTATCTCCAAGGTTACAGCAGGGCAGTGAAAAAGGTGAGAATGTTCATTGAGGAGTCTTTAGGCAAAGAGCAGCATTTTGCGGAGTAATATCATGCTAAATGTAGCCAATGGGAAGCAGGCACTACGCTAAAGAGTACGTACATAGACATAGTTATTAGCATCGTGGTTAGGGCATGAAGTGTAGGTTAGTATGTTAGTTAGCAAAGCATGAAGCAAAACTAAATTATATAAAGTTAGAATAAAACTTATGAGAAAAAAAATCTATCTAAACATACAATGTCAAAGTAAATGTCATTTTAACAAATAAAAAACAAATAAACAATTAAAGAAAAATATCTGAAATTATGACCGTAAGATAAACACCGTACAAAATTAACCAAAACCCATTTAAGCATCCAAATTGTGAATATCATTTCTATTGTATCTATTTTACTGGCAAAGTCTATAAAATTATCACATTTTAAAACATCTGCAAAGCGTAATATTTAATGTTAACCACAACCAATGCCAAACAGGCCCCCAACAAGTAAGTTATAGCACCGGTTTAAATAGTCAGCACGTACCAGTTCCAATGTGGGTGGCGTCGATCTTCATGCAGCCGTTGGTGTTGGGGCAGTCTTGGACGTAAGCAGGGTCGTCTGCTGTAGCCGCCAATGTCTCACCGCAGTTAGGGTCGCCGTTGTTGCAGACGTAGCATTTGATGGCGGTCCCTGTATTGCAAAGATATTGATATCATTATGTATTTCACATGTGAGATATCGTATATATAGGGGTATTTTTTGTCTTTATGTATTCTAGTATTTACTGGCATACCATAGCACTAGGGTACCCCTGAGTTTTCCCATTCTAATAGAATGCGACGTTTGTCGCAACTATCGCATTGTGAACACCCACAGGTAATCATTTTCGCAGTTCGTTTTTAAGGATCTGTTACCTATTATAAAGAAGTATCGTTTGTGACACGGATTATACGCACAATCCTGAGCGTTTGAAATATCCTTGTTTCCAGCTAATTAAAATGAAGATATAAGCAGCGTAGGCAATTACTTTTGAACATACTCAAAACATTATATCTCTATCCGGGTACCCCAATGTTTGACTGTGTCCTCGAGATGAATACGACGTAAGTCCAACAAACCCCTGCCTTTGTCTGCGTATAGGCAATTTTCCTAGAACTAGTACGTTGAATCTTGATGCTATACGCGTGTTGTGTCAGTACCTTCATCTCTTTCTTTAGCACATCCGTTTGTCCCCAAATTTATGCTAAATAATCAGGACCTTTACATTTTTGTTTCTCGACAAGGAAGGGCAAAGGACTGAAGATAGAATAGTAAGACGAGACTGTGGAATTTCTTAAACCGCGTAACCTTGTAGGAGTGCTAGTTGTAGTATTTTTCAATTAAGCCCTTTGCGCGTTTAAATATTGACGAAATAAATATCTTGTTAATAATCGTTTAAATAAATACATAAAATACAAAACAAATGGCGACGATAAAGAGGGAATCCGCGTTGATGTATTCATGGTGTTTATCACGAGTTAGAGAGACTGCTTCATTTGCTGAAAGCAACATTTATACTACAGGCCATGGGGGGGGGGGGGGGGGGGGGTTCGGGGGGTTCGAAAGAACCGCCCCTTTTGGTGGGAAAAGGTCCACTCTAGGTAAAATTTGATCTAGGTTCATGAAGTTTTTTATGAAAAGGTCCACTTTTTCAGAAAAAAGAACTCCCCTTTTGAAACTGCTGGCTACGGGCCTGTACTACATGTAATATGTAAACAATATTTTACAGACGTTTTGTATCCAACTGAAGCCCCAGCTTATATAAACAAAATCACACTTTAATCTCAAGGCAAAAGAAATAAAAAACATGAATGTGCCTCTCGTGAATGTCACTTACTTATGATGACAAAAGGACGGGGGACTCAAAAGACCCAGTTGCGAAAATTATTTTAAGTGATATCTGTCCATTATCCCTTAACCTGTGTTTTTTTTTTAACTCAAAATATTTTTCTTAGATCAGAAGGAAATTCAGACAAATAAAACATCGATATTTAAAGTGCATCTTATTCTATGACCCATACCCGTTTTGTATTGGGTTAAAATAGCCCCCACAATGAACGCTAAATGTTCTAATTTCCTCGTCCTACATGGCCATTTACAAATGTTAACAGGACAGATAATATTTAGCTCAGTACACATAGTATTGTATCGGGTACCTGCCATGTTGTTGACACAGAAGATAATAAATACTGCGACTATCGCGTTTCCTTGCCTCCGGCTCTCTGCTATCTGTGGTGACATATATCAGTGCGTGGCCAGGAGAAATGTGTGGGAATGGGTTCAAAAATTAAATAAGAGAGCACGCTCTGTAGAAACTGTCTCAAGTGATGGGACCCCCTCCCCTCCCCTCTCTCTCTCTCTCTCTCTCTCTCTCTCTCTCTCTCTCTCTCTCTCAAACAGTGCTTTCGAAAAAAGTCAAATAATACACAAAGATAAATAAATGACACAAGAAAGGTTTCTGCAAGGCATTAACGATAAACTGCATAAAATATCCCAGACACTGGCGTGACAGACCACATGAACGCGATGGGCGTCTCTTTATAAATCATTCGGTAAAATGACTTGAAAATAGTGCGATATATTTCTGCGTTCAAATGTCAAAAGTGTTCACCGTGTCTAGAAAACGTGTCTCTTCCAGATTTTCCAAACATTACATTGGGTCTTAAACGAGTCGAATTAAATTTCGCCTTCAGCTTTCTGTATCAAGCTGTCAAGACCCGGTGGGCTATTTACATTAAACAACGCCTTTAATAGGTTCTTTCTTTTGCGGTCTTTAAGCAAACATTTTTTACACACCTGTTACAAAGCACAGGTAATAAACTTGAAGCGTCACCAGTACCCCGCCTGGAATTTCATAAACAGCGCATATAGGAGAGTAGACCTTGTGAACAATTGAACTTAATTACATACATATAACTTCACACTCTGAGCCCCAGGGGTAATTTCTCACATGAAAATATAGGGCTAGACGTTGTGATGCAACATTCTGGTCAGTTTATATTGTTTGAGGCGGGACCCGAAGCGTTACGTGTCAACACGCATACTGCTACTTCTGTATTAAAAAGTGCACTCGAGTTGGAGGACTGTGCCATTACAATCAGTTAGAATTTCTAACCGCTTGAGCGGGCCCAGACTGTCACAGACAAAGGGGATAGTCTCATGTTTGTCTCCCAACAGCACGTTCAAATGGACAAGCAAAACGGGAAAGGGTGTCGTTTATCGGTTGTTCAATATGAGTAGCGTCGCCAAGCCAAAAGTTGAGAGTCGCTCCACTTTGATAAGGATACGAATAGTGAAGTGAAGTTGAATTTGGTTTAACTCTCACGGACAGTTTTATGATCCAATGTTTTTGTCATATTCAGGTTAAAATTAAAATACAGAGCCATTTCACTAGAAGTTATACAGGCGAAAAAGAAATGTATGGGCAGCAATAAGCCAAAATCAAGTGGACATTGATAATGCAAGCCAGCGCTAACTATGAATAGAGTCGGTTTGTAGTCATAGGTAGACCCCAGTGATAACCGAATGCTCTTTAGCGAAGGTGAGCAGACATTAATATTGTCTTTGTTAACTTTCACTACATCCATGAATTGTGAATGGACCGCGTTTTTAATATCCACTATTGGGAATTGCAAATAAGACTTGTCAGTCACTGGGGCTGAGTCATTTAGATACATATCACTAATATTAAGTAAGTCTGCAACTGCAATGGTGGTCTATTTACATATATTGCTACATCAGTTTATAATATTATAAGGAGCATTTTAGAGGCATACTTTGCATAATTTCGGCCTAAATTAATACAAACTTTTAAACAATAAATAAGTCTTTGATCCGAGCTCAAGCAGTGCGGGTAGTCCAGTTAAAATAGTGTGCTTGTTTTATAACAAGAAAGGTCTCATCATATAAGACTAGTAGGGTTTTATTATGAAGTGAAGTAGACTTAATTCTGTCTTAGATCAATTTTCGAGCTGAGATTTCGTTTGTAAAACAGGACCTTGAACTCTCTTTAGTATGCTACGTGGACTGTTAACCAAGACGTGTGTACCATTCAACGAGAGGTCTGACAACAGTTTATTAAAAACAAACAAGAGGGTCTCAGCCATTACAATAGCAACTTGCATGGGTTCATTTTCTGTCGTGGTTACTTAAATGCAAGCTGAATACTTTAACGATGTCTCGAGCACTTCTTCCTGTGATTTAAATCCATGATATTTTGATGGTGAAATACTCGAAAACTTTATACATCAGTCATTTCTCCTTTCGTCAGAATAGATCCGCCGTATCACGAGGACTCACTCATTTTACTTCGTAACAGCCCAGAACTGGTTATTGGTTATTAATATAATACATTTAGAATATAAGATATACAACTCGTGTGTTGTGTGTAATATGACGCCCAGGTGGCATACTGAACTTATCTAACCCGACGCACTCACAAACCAACCTGTTGATTTCATTACAGAGGTACATGGATGAAAATGAGGTCATTTACATTTCACTTGTGGATTTCAACGTTCAGCGTTCAAGTGGACATATCTAAGCCCTACTTCACTACAGAGCGTCCTTAGCTGCGTCTGAAAAATACCCATAGACCAATCAACTTACCTACAGACAGGAAGCCAAGGAATGAGAGGGCAAATACGAGAGATTTCATGATGGTTACTTAGGTGGTGCTGGCAGTCGCAGTCGCAGCAGTGGCGTCTATCTCCAGTCAGTTGTTCTCGTTTAGAGTCGCAGTGGGTCAACTTGCAAATTTGAATGACGTCATCCAGGGGTCATGCTGCACCCGTCCCGGTTCCGCTAAGAAGCGCCGCGTCACCGGTGGATGTGACACTTATCCCGTGCAAGTTATCATGAGAGAATTTCAGTTTGTAGAAATGTTGTCGGGTTGTGTTGGGATGTGGCTAGTGTTGGATCTTTCCAGCATGAAGTATTTTGTCTAACATGGGAGAATTTGCGGTTTACGATACAGTGCTTCCATTAACAGTTTGAAAGCCACATAATGATGAGTGTTACACCTTTAAAGATTTCAATATTCCTGGATATTTTCCCTTTTTCTCCGTATACCAAATCCAAAACCGTTATCAGTATTACTATCCATAAAGAAGTTTCTGAGTTTCTAATTTTTGAGGCACTATCATAATAGAGATAGCCACTGAATTTCTCTGGTGACGTTGGAAATGAGAAAATTTCGAGTCAAAAACAAGGGTTGGATGGAAAAACCTTGGTACTGAAATTTCTAGAAATTCCATAATTTTTTCGCAATGTTAACGGCCAACGCGCATTGTA
>NW_019775690.1:172155-196320 GCF_001039355.2 Lingula anatina | reverse complement strand
AAAAAAAAAAAACATTTCAGAACAGTGCTGTCTTGTTTACATTTTGGCATTTTCAAGTTGTGACTTTGAAGTTCCATGGGCCTGAAGACCTTTGCTAGTCACATTTTCTGAATATCCATGATACTAATATTTAATTATTAAAAATTGATGGTCATTATGCTGTTAAACATTATGTATTATTGCATCAAAATTTGAAAAAAACCTATTTTGGGCACTGCTCCCATGATGACCATTTAAGAGAAACCATGTCACTTACTGTTCTCAAACAGTACAGTAAATATGTACAGATGTGTCGGTACATATTGCCATCACCTGTGTCTGTCGTCGCCGTCACTGTCGTGCCGTCTGCCGTGCACTTTCATTGTAAACACGATAAGTGGAGGGCAGTTTTACTTTTTGGCTTAATATTTACAGAGCTGATGACTATTCATAAAACGCAGGTCAAGTTCGAAAATTAGCCTGATCGGGCCATTATTGTAGAATTTATGCTGTTTTTTCACTTTTCAGCATATATGCAACACTGTAAACACATTTTAAGGAATGTACTTTTGCATCAGAATTGACAGTAGCCTATTTTGTGCATAGTTATTTCCTGTTTTTTGTCTGTACATTTGACAGCTTTGCTGCCTTGTTAATTTCCTACTGAGAAAAGTACTTTTTGTAATAACTATATTCTTTGTTTTTAATTTCCTACTGAAAAAAGTACTTTTTGTAATAACTATCATCTTTTCTTTTATTTAATTTCCCACTGAGAAAAGTACTCTTTGTAATAACTTTTTTCTTTTTTTTTTAAACGTTACTAAATATGAAAAAAGACGAGTGCTTGTATAAGTTCTCTTCTATTAGATACCATATTTTAATGGACATGTCACCAGCACCTCTCGTAACCTGCACTTTGCACTTTCTTGGAATTTATACTTGCTGCAAATTATTCTCAAACTTACTGGATTGATTCACAGAACTGAGATAGGTGCCAACTATAGTTTTTAAAAAATGCCTGGATTATTTTACTAGATAATTAAAAGTTAACAATTATGATATTTTCAGACACATCTGGTTCTGTGGTGAGGTGGTCACCATTGGGCTGTTGGACAGGTGCATGAAAACCATGCCGTGGATTAGGTTCTTCAACTTGTACAGTGTCTCTGAGTGTCACGATGTCGCTGTGGCCGACTTGTCACATTTCTACCAGGATATGAAGGTGAGTGTTGCATGTTCATTATCAAAATGTCAGGCTTACTTTCGGTCTTGTCATTAAGTTTAGTTAATTCTGAGAGGAAATTGGAAAGAAGAGCTAAATGTCAGTCAGAGATAAGTAGTAAATCTTTGTCACGAAAAAGTATATATAGATTTATCCTGAAAAAAAGAGGTTTCTGAGAGAGAATTGTTAAATGTCAGTCCTAGCCAAATAAGTAAGGAAATAAAAATAAAGATCATGAATTTAATTTTGATATATTCTATTTGATATTGATTTATTTGTTTTATTTATTGATATGGCACAGTGCATAAAGAAACACTAATACCAAACTTAATTTCTTATTAATTATTTAAATAAGCAGACAGTTTTCCTGTGATAATTGTTACAGTGGTAATTATTGACTTAATTCAAACAATTTACTGTGGATTGTGTTTATTTCTTGAATGAATGTCATATATGTACTCTATCTGGAAAAGATTATCTAAAAGCTTTGAAAAGTTGTGTAGATTTTTATTAATAATTGTAATGTTATTTTGTGAACAACACAAAAATGAAATATATCAGTAAAGATTTGTTTGAATTTATTCCTTTCATTCACTATAAATATATCTTGTATTAATACTACTGTATATGAAAAGGGCAATTTAATAGGTTTTAAAGTTGATTTGATTCCACATCAAAGATTTTGATTTTTTTAGTAACATAAATTAAAAATTTGAAATATTTGAATAAGTCACTGTGTTGGTAGAAACTCATGAGTATTTTCAGCAGTTTCATCATTCTAGCCGATGCTCCTCAGCTTACTTAGGCATAACATTTTTCTTCCACCAGCTTGAAGGTCGCAAATTCTGTCCAGTGGGAAAGTTACTCCCAGGGGTTAAAGTGGTCATTTTAGATGACCAGATGAAGCCCCAGCCAGTGGGGGTGCCTGGGGAGGTACGTGGTTGCGCACGCACGTGTGTGTGTGTGTGTCTGTGAATGCACTCATACATGTGTGTGCATGAATCATCATGTTTCTGTTGTAGTGTTGATCACAGCCCCAAATCCTCTTTTTATGCTTCATTTTAATGCTTATTATTATTATTTGATTTGACGTAATGGGTGAAAAAGCCAACAAATGGCCTTGTTAAACAGAACAAAATTTAAACATCTTCAGAATTAGTAGATGGCCAATTAATATACTTACTCATTTATTTGTTCATTCATTTATCCGTGACACTTAATATTTTGACATCAAACAGATCTATGTTGGAGGGCCCACCTTAGCTCTTGGTTACCTGAACAGACCAGAGCTGAACTCTGAGCGTTTCGTCCAGAGTCCAGGTGCAGTGTCCAGTGAGGTGGGCGCCAGGCTATACAAGACTGGAGACTGGGGTTACATGCTCTCGGATGGCAGTTTTGAGATCTGTGGTCGCTGTGACTCCATGGTGAAGATACGAGGGTATTCTATTGAAATACAGGTTAGGATTTAGATCATGAGTGAATTATATCTTTTGGTTGGACATGCAGCTATTTTTGTAATTTTACATATGGACCTAATACCAAATTAATCCTACCGAAATAGATTTTTAAATTTAAAAATTACAGAATTGGGAAATGGAAAAAGTTCTTCCTTCAGAAGGAAGTTCCAGTGAAAAAGTCTGAAGCAAATAAAAGTTAAGTTCATTTATTTATTTATTTTTAGGCCGTGGAGGCAGCCATTTTGGACCTGCCCACTGTGAATGCTGCAGTGGTGATAGTGAAGGGAGAAGAGGGGGAGGACAAGTACCTGGTGGCCTACATTGTACCTGAGGGACAGACCACCAAGAAAGAAATCAGAGCTGCACTTAAGAGAAGACTGCCCTTTTACATGATTCCATCCTATTTTGTACTGCTGAAGGAGTATGTGTTGTTATTGGTTACTTTTTAAATTTAATTCAATTTTATTTAATGATATTTATTTATTTATTTATATGGAAGGTCTGTTTTTGAATTTATAAATTAAAATTTGTAGTATTAAATTGTTCAATTTATAGAACAAATATATTTCACTGGATGTTAGGTTACCGATAATATTAAAATAACAAGATCAGTATGATGTATCAGGTCAGTACTTCTCAAAAACTCACAACTAAGTCTGATTTCTTGTACACACACAAAGTCTATTTCTATAAGGATCCCCATCTTAGCTTCGTCTGGCAAGTTTGACAAGAAGGCCCTCCCTCCTGTGAAGGAGGATGAAGAGACGGACCAGGAGGGGGCACCCACCACCGAGGTAGAGAAGCAGCTGGCCCTGGTCTGGGCGGAGGTCTTGCAGCACAAATCTATTGATGTACAGGAGAGTTTCTTTGATCTAGGAGGGTGAGTAGGATATACATTATATATACCTTCTATATGTATGTTGATAATATCATAGATGGACAGGGAGGGGGGAGGGGTCAAGAAGAGAAGGGAATTGAAAAGGGGATGGAGAACAAAATAAAATCAAATAGGGGAATTTTGTTATCTGTTGTAATCTGTCTTTGTGCCTGGGTAAAATGCTTCATGTAGGTCGAATCATAACCCATTTGATTTCATTCTCAAACTCTTTTTACATAAAAATCCTCACTATTTTACAGCTTACATAGTTTCTTATGAAAGCCACTTAATTTATAACTTTGTAGTTTTTTTTTTTTTAGGAAATACCAAGAATCAGAATATTTATTTATTTCTGTCTGGTATTCAAGATGTTCATTGTGGTTAATCGAAAGAAATATATAATTCGCTTCTTTTTATAAGGGGACACTTTGGTAGGAAGTGGTGCTCTGAAGTGTCGACTGAAATTTCAAAAGAACATTATTTATCATGAAAAATAGGGCAAAGACAGTCAGCGAGAATTAGTTGAAGTCTGAATACTCTAAAATGATACTGTTTTGACAAACGTTTCCAGCCATTCCCTTCTTGCCACAAAGCTGCTGAACAGAGTGAAGGAGCAATTCAAGACAGAGCTGACAGTCCGTGACTTGTTCATCCATTCCACGGTATCCATGATGGCCAAGCTGATAGAGAGGCAGTCGGGGACGGGTGACACTACACTGGCCAGACTGTCACCAGAGTTAGACCTTAGGAAAGAGGTTGAGATGCACAACCAAGGAGCTGTCAGGTTGGTGAAAAGATTGGTACAAGCTGCCTCAAGTACTTAATTGGTTATCATTTACTTCATATGTTAATTGTTATCTTTTACTTCAGGCCTGTTTAGAATTCCTGTTTGGTTTTTTGGGGGTCCACAGCCTTGGAAGGTGTATTGTTTACATTGATGGTTTTGGTTTGCGTGATTATAAAAAGTGTGTCAGCCTGATAATTGCAGGTTTTAAAATGTATACATATGGAAGCATATGAATGTGATAGCTGAGACCCTGGTTGCTGAGATGATTGTGTTAATGTCTGCTCACAATTAAATGTGGTAGGAAGAACAGCCACATATATCCACATGCTGTATGATCTCAGTAAACACACCAAATCTGATTTCATTGATACTGTTTATTATTATTATTATTATTATTATTATTAATTTATTGGCTAATATTATTTTAAAAGCCAGTGTATTACTAGTACATTCAGACAGACATTGCATTTGATTGAAGTTTTTTCTTCTCATGTAGCATGGACATAGAACTGCGCTCTTTCTGGAGGTCAGTGCAGTACAGTAATAAAAACAAGTGGTACAGAGGCAGGGTGCTTCTGACAGGTGCCACGGGCTTCCTGGGTGCTTTCTTACTGAGAGATTTATTACTTAACACAGGGGTGAGTAGATTTTCATATCATAGTATTTCATATCACGGCACTGTTCTACACTGCGCAATATACATTTTGCTGGTGCATAATTATAACAAATACTATGAACTGGTGGGGGGGGGGGGGGGGGGGCTTACATTTTAATCCTTGTTGTGAGCATTAATAAATCCTACCCTTTTCTATCAAATACGCTCTTTCCTCAGACTCATGTCTACTGTGTGGTGCGAGCCCTCCCCGAGAAATCAGGTCTTCAGAGATTGAAGGAGACACTGCAGCAATATGGCATCTTGCCATCTCCGAGGAAAGATTTGACCGAGGAACAGGAGATTTGTGCCAAGGAGGTGGATTATAGGGTTACCACTGTTGAAGGTTAGAATTATGTAATTATTTATATGTATATAATATACACAGGGAGATTCATTAAGGGTGTGCCCCTGGACCCCGCATTTCCACCCTCACTACACAGCCTCAGATCATCATTATTAATTAGCTTGACATGCAGATATGCTGATTGAAACTAAACAGAAAGAAAGCTTTATGTAACCCTGTTAACTCTTACCCCTTTACTAAATGTATTTACTAATATTTTTTGATAAGGTGACATTACTCTGGTAAATCTGGGGATGTCTGATGAAGACTACCACCATTTCACGACTGAGATTGACACTGTGATCCATGCTGCTGCTTATGTCAACCTTATCTACCCATATCAGGTAGGTGAATGTGTGTGTGTGTTTGTGTGTGTGTGTGTGTGTGTGTGTGTGTGTGTGTGTGTGTGTGTGTGTCTTAGATAGAGAGAGAGAGTTAGAAATCAAAGAAAGGCGATCAATTTATTATCACTATGGTGATTACAGATTGGTGTTTTTGTTGCTTCTTTGCACATTTCATTTGCATTGCAAGGTTTTAATCATTGATGTTATTAGTTTTGAAATGTGAAATAGGCTTTTAATTGGCATTTTATGATGGGATTTTGTTGTATAACTCATAAAATGACAGTGTGCTATGATTGGTATTTATTTCCTGTATGACCCAGGCACTCCATGGACCCAATACTTTAGGAACTCAGAATGTTATCATGTTTGCTTGTAAATGCAAAATTAAACCTTTGCACTACATAAGGTAAGGTGTATTGGGCTCCTGTCTGTACTGTATAGATGGCAGTCAGAATATCAGCTTGCTTGGTACAGTTGGAGAATGCATGCGAGTGCCCTTGAATTATATGCCAGGCCTCGATCTCTTATGGCTCTAACACACTTCTGCCTAAAAGCAGTCAAAGCCTACATAATTCACACATTCCTGCAAATAAACAGACACATCAACTAAGATATATACTATATGTAACAAATAGCATCATGTGAGAAGCTACCTAGAACCAGGCACACAGTCTTATATATATTACATTTAGACAATAATGTCTAAAACTATGAACCTTACTTGCCTTTATACTAAATGAACTAACTCTTTTCTAGTTTTGCATTTTTATTATGTAGTGTGAGCCTGCTATTGTCTATGCCTATCAATATCACTTATCTGTTTGTTAAAACTGACAGTTACGTGTCTTGAGTTACATATCTTGTGCAGTGATAAAGACAGTTTATGATAAGAAATAGATAATGTTAATGTTTGTAGGGCTTTTAAGATCTATTGAATGAAAATGAGTCTAACTTTTTATGACCTGTACAGTAATTAAGTAATGAACAAAAGCACACATGCCATGTCATTTGATTGACATCATTGAAATATATTTTTAAAAACAGGCTTAAAATTTAAAGTTCAAGGCTTTATTAATTTATTATAATTATAGACTAATGGATTTCATCACACATTTCAAATATTTTAAAGACTTATAAAATAAGTGATGACAATATTTAAGTGCACTTGATTTGTCTTTTCTTTTATTTCCTATATCTTTTTATTGCTACTAATTCAAAAGCACTAACTGTTCCTTTTGAATGAAGTTTATCTAACAAGTTATATAGAAGATTTCAAACACAGCAGCATGTTTGATAAATTATTTTAAATATTAATATTTAATTATTTTAATATATAAATTTGTAATAATCAGCATTACTAACTGAGTGCACACACATTAATATTGTATATGTAGAGGACTACGTTCTGCATGTTCAAGCAGTATACTAAGATATTCATCTGGGCTTTCTCTATCCATTACTATTTATTATTGTTTTACTACTATTTTTATTGTTTTTCTTATTTTTATTCAGTATATATCTTATTGGGGGGGGGGGTTAAAATTGACACAAACATTAATTTATCTTTTTTTTTTCAAAAAAAAAAAAAGGGAAGAGAAAGGAAAGAAAGAAATTATTAATTATTTCATGACAGAGAAAGGTCAGTGTGGATTCCTTGTGTATACATTTTCACTAAATAACTAACCAGTTTTAATCCAGTCACTTTCTCCTCTGTCCAGGCATTGCAAGGCCCTAATGTCCTGGGGACTGAGAACATCATCTTGTTTGCATGCAGCAGTAAAATAAAACCACTGCATTATATCAGGTACTAACACACATCTATTTGTTTATTTGATTAATTTATACCAAGATTACTAACCAGAGAGTAAGGATAGCCAACTAATGAACTGTATTGTCACTATGGACTCATTACTGAATAGAAAAAGAGGCCCTCTCTTTGTTGGAAAATGGGTAATGTACATGTATAACTGTATCACAAAATACACATACAGATGTACCTTAAGCTGAAGTAACAGAAACCCTGACCAATATACAGACCTATCTAGATCATAGATAAAAAAGTTATGGCTTGATGCACTGTTCCAGCACTGATGGTGTGTTTCCCCATGGATTAAAGGACTGCTCTGAGGAGGATGATATGACCAAGCACTGTGATAACCTGGCTGATGGTTACTCTCAGAGCAAGTGGGTGGCTGAACAGTTGGTCCTGAAGGCACGGAGCAGAGGTTTGCCTGTCGCCATCTATAGGCTGGGTAAGTACGAGTGAGAAAGAAGGCTACTTGTATATGAACGACAGCTATAAGAGTTGATCCTGAAGGCACGGAGCAGAAGCTTGTCTGTCGCCCTCTATAGGCTGGGTAAGTATAAGGAAGAAAGATGTCTGCTCGTAAATGGGTAGTAGAGCATGTCCAATTTATCTCCTGAGCAACTTATGTGTAGTGTATTTTTAAAATAATACAATAATATTGAACATTTTGGTAGGAAATTTGTCTGGAGACAGCAAATATGGCTACTGGAATGCTCAAGATTTCAACCTGTTGATGATCAAGTCATGCATTGAACTGAAGTTGGCGCCAGATGTCAACTGGAAGGTGGAAATGACGCCCGTGGACTTTGTGAGCAGTACCATTGTGCAGATGACTCAGGATATCATGTTGTCTATGGGGAAAGTTTTCCACTTAGTGAACACAAAACCCATGGATTCAAGGTAAATGAAATATAATGGTCGCTTTCCTTTCAGTTTAAATTTTTTTAAATTTTTGTACCATCTAGTAAGAAGATTTGGGACCCACATTTGACAAAATTTTGCACTGTAGCAATATTTTTTAAATGGCTGATTTTATAAGATTTTAGAGTGAAGTAAGTGTACTTGTTATTTCCAGGTGGTTGTTTGAGTGGCTGATGGCGCATGGTTATGCTGTGAAGATTGTCAGCTATGAGGATTGGGTCAAACGGTAGGTAGAACACTTTTAACTAGATTCTTTTCCAAGCTGCAAAACTAGGAAAGCCTTATTTATGTTCTGTGAAGAATTGTTCAGACAGCCTGTTATTTATAAATATTGGGAGCAGCAAAAAAAAACCTTTTGCCTCTTACCAAAACTTTGAAGTGTAGTTCTAAAAATGTTGTTATAAGAATGAATAAATAGGATCATCATTGGGTCATTACTCATAAGTCATTTATCTTGGTTATTGGTCTGTCAAAATGTGTTCAGTTGGCAGGTAATATAAGTGATGTAACAGTAATGGTGTTTACTTTTATATGTGTACTGCTTACAGGGTGAAGTCTGCACACCAGAAGAAAGGGGATGGTCTGCTTGTCAGGTTACTAGACAACATGGTCATGTAAGTACAGGAATACTTGCTATTGTAGCAATTTTTCTGTGCTAATTAATAAACTGGAGATTTTGGAAAGTAATGGTAACATTTAAATGGAAAAAATTGTTTGGCTTAATTCTTTCCGGCATCATATAGTCTTTCCAGTCTTGGAATTTGGTAGTATACTTACATAAGACCGTTTTTTGAAAGATATAGTTTAACTCCAAAAATTGGTAGAAAACACATGTCTGTCTATTTGTTAATCTGTTTGTGTTTGTGTGTGTGTGTGCATCGATAAGTGTATGACTGTGTGTGTGTGTGTGTGTGTGTGTGTGTGTGTGTGTGTGTTTAATCCTAGAAACACTTTTATGCCATTGCAGTGCAATTATATTGCACACCAGGTACACCTATACCTTTGTCATGTTAAATAATCTTATATAAATCATGTTTTAGGGACAGCAGTTTTTTCTCCAACCTTAGCACCTACAGAAATGACAACTTCCAAGTGGTAATGAAGACTCTTGGCCTCTCATTTCCATACACAGACTCCACCCTGCTCAACACATACTTCAGAGCTCTGATAGTGCAAGGTGTCATACCTAAACCTAGGAGAAAAACACTGAGTAAGTCAAACATGAGGGGGTCATTTCTTTATGTCCTTGCATCCATGAACTCACTGGCATTGTTTCTTCCCTGCTGCATTTCCTCCTCGTAGGCAAAACTTGCATTGGTATTCTCAGCATCATTTTTTGGGGCTAAGGTATTAACAGTTAGGTTTTAGAAAAATGATGCTTTATACAGTGTATGCCACATTCTTACAAGTTTGGAGAGAAGATGTGGGGGAGTGATGGTAGGAGATGTACATGTAAAGATGTGGGGAAGGGGGTCTACCATGTGGGGACATAAAAGGATGTTACTGAAGTGAAATATATTTACCATACTTCCCCCCCCCCCAAAAAAAAAAAAAAAAAAAAAAAAAAAAAAACATAGATTTACAAGTACTACTACAGCAAGTACTAGACATTTTCAGACGGTTTGCCTCAATTTCACTTGTATGTTGAACTATATTTTGAGCTCTACAAATCACAGTTCGAGAGGATGTATTGTCTTGGGCCTTAAAATGATATCAGTACAAATTTGTTGCCCTTTTTGTGTCCAAAACATTTCAAGTGAGACAGAAAATAAGCCATAGAGGGTATACATTGCAACCAGTCAGCTGAGTTTTCAAATTCACTCCACAGATGGCAGCACAGTCTGAGTCTTCAGTAGGTGTGCGATGTTCACAGTTTGCTGTATCACATTTTTTAATTATAATTTTTATACATTCATTATAATTATTATTTTCATACTTAGTTTAAACTCCTATACATATATGTAGCCTTTTATGCGAACCTAGAAGGGTGACAGTGAATAACTGGTAATGTGCACATTTTGCTAAATACCATAAGATGAAGACTATAATCCTCTAGCTTAATCTGCAGTTCATATGAAAGACATTGAAAAGGATGGCAATTTTGTTTTCCCATTCAGGCTTAAAAGAAAGCCTTGTATGGACTTCTGATTGTATTTAAAATTGATTTTTAGACACAGTAGTAAAAAGTAGCCTATTTTCCAAAACATCTCCCATGTACACAGTCCTTATAATAGTAAGTGTAAGTAACCTATATTCCATAGATAGTGATATGAATTTCAAATATTTTTTTGTTTGTATAAGGATTAGCTACTAGTATGATTATCTCAACTTTGAACACCTATGCTGTTATTCACAGGTGATAAACCTTTGGCCGGGAAGGTTGCCATAGTCACGGGAGCATCCAGTGGTATAGGAGCAGCCATTGCCCGTCACCTGGCTGGTGCAGGGGCTGCAGTTGCTGTGGCAGCCAGGAGAGTTGATAAACTGAAAGAGCTGCAAGAAAAGATTGGTGAAGAAGGAGGAGTAGCAATAACAGTCAAATGTGATGTCACAGTCCGTGAAGAGGTAAAGAATTTCCCACTACTGTAATAATTCTGCATACACAAGCTAATGTATATTATGATGATGTATGCATGATGACCAAATATCTGTTCTTGATTAACCATTTCTTTTCAAAAGTACATAACTCCTTTAAGTCATAGAATTCATATCAATAATGTGGATAATTGTTCAGTAGTTTCATCAAGGGTATGGTTGAAAAAAGCTTTCCTTTCTTGCTTCAGTATTTAAATTAATTAGACAAATAATTTATTTCTATTAATTTGATTTATTTTAATTAAACATTTTTTTCAGCACTTATGAGGAAAGTTATAAAGATTAATCTACCAGAAATAAGATGAAGATCATTGAGAGCTTTTTATTGTGCAATTTTTATATTTTATTTTATTTATTTATTTTTGAACCATCTATTCAAACTTGTTTTTGAATCACCCCAGGTAAAAGAACTTGTGCAGCATGCAGAATGCACCCTGGGTCCCGTGGATATTTTGGTGAACAATGCAGGAGTGATGTACTATACTCTTATGAAGAATTTACATGAGGAAGAATGGGAGAGACAGATTGATCTCAATTGTAAGGTAGGTACATGCACAGGCTGACACCCTGTATGTCACAGCAAATATTGCTGATAGCACCTTGTCCTTTGTATGAAATCTGGGACTGAAATACATTCTATAACAGAGTTACTCTGAGTGTTGTAGGGTCATAAAGAAGTGCTTACTAATGAACAGATGTTCATTTCTATTAGTGTTTATATCGCTTAAGTATTCTGAATGTCACAGCTTATATTGCTGATAGCACCTTATCCTTTCCATAAAATCTGGGAGTGAAAAAAAATTATAACAGAGGTACCCTGAGTGTCATAGGGTCATACATTAGTACTTACTGATGAGTAGTTGTTCATATCAAATAGTATTTGATGTGCAGCCAGTGTTCACTTTAGTAAAGAAGTGTTTCTGTTCCAGGGTGTCACCAACTGCATAGGTGCTGTGTTAAGTGGGATGCTGGAGAGGAAAGCTGGCCATATTGTCAACATGTCTTCAGATGCAGGCAGAAAGGTATGGATATTAGTGAATGTGGTGTATGGTTTACTCTCAGTGATTCATCATGTCTGCCTTAGGTTTGCATTTCACTCTGAAACAATGGCTAGGTATCAGAGAAGGTGTCCATTGTAAATAATATAAAATGTACATAAAGTGTAACAAACTAATAATGTATATGTAATGTATATATCACAAACAGAATTTCCCAGGTGTGGCTGTTTATTTTGAAATTAAGGAAATATAAAATGTTCATTATGTAATGTGATATTAAACAGAGCTTTTCTTCTTTAGCAGTGCATTCTGATAATTTGGGTTTTCATTTGCAGTATAAAATGTACATTAGATGTAACAAGATTTATATAATGTTACACTTATCAGGTTCCCCAGGCCTGGTCTTGTTTTTCTGATATTTTGGGGTTCTATTTTCAATATAAAATGTACATTAAATGTAACATATATCATATGCTTTATATCAGGGTTTCCCAGGCCTGGCAGTGTATTCTGGTACCAAGTTCTTCATAGAGGGGATGTCTCAGGCTCTGAGACAGGAGGTCTGTGACGCTGGCGTCCGAGTGACCTGTGTCCAGCCTGGAGATGTCAGGACAGAGCTACTGGGACATACCACAGACACTGAGGTAAAGGGAACAGCCATAAAAGTCTTCTTCTTCTTCTTATTGTAATTGTAATGATGATGATGATGATAATGAAAATGTTAATGAAAAATAATATTCTTAGAAGAAGAAGAAAATAATAATGATAATTATAATGTTAATAAAAATAATAATTATAAGAAGAAGAAAATAATCAATAACAATTATAAAAAAGAAAAAATAATAATTAACGGTTCATTAAAACTGCACCCCACATTTATCTCAGTGCTTTATGTATAAGATAAAAATAAGATCAAGGTGAAGAAAACAAAAAGAAAAAAAAAATTATAGAATTTGTGTCATGCATAGAGTTTACGGCACTGTGCGTGTGCGTGCGGGCACACCTGCTATGTCTTGTTATGTAGGACTTGTAGTGTATGATAAAAAAAATTTTATAGCTTATAGTTGGATCATATATAAAAATTATCAAACACAAGCTGAAAAACTTAGAATATATGTTTTATGGAAAGTTGAATACAGCTCAGTAAAATATGTATAACAATATATTTTTCAGGCCAAAGAGCAGTTTGACGGGAGCAGCAGCCATAAGATCCTGGAACCAGAAGACATAGGCCGTGCCGTGCTGTATGCTGTGTCCCAGCCAGAGTATGTGGGAGTTAATGAAATCCTTATAGAGCCAAGGGCAGCCCCAGTGTGAGGTACCCAGCCCCAGTCACAATGTTGTAGCATCAAGATGCAATAGGACTGAATGAGCAACTGGAAGAGGGCAGATATTACAAACATATTATGTGGAAATCTGGCACAAAATGTCTTCATGAAAGAATACTTTACCAAATGATGCCGTAATGAGACCATGGAGAGTGGTGATCATGCATTTTGCTATAAATGACGATAAAAATTCCAGCTTTTATTCTATTAATTTCATTGTTCCAAAAATTTGAAAGATATGCATAATTTCTGCATATTAGAACCAACAGCTATTAGAAAATTATTATATAATCTTTTTTGTTCATTGCTATTAAATTAGTTAGCTTATTTGTGGGAGATGATCACGCAAATCAATGATGATCAGTGTGCTATGAGTAAAATAGGGGTGAAGCACAGGATGTGTGATATATATAGCACTATATTATTATAGCAAAAGCCATAGTGATAAATAAATTTGTGCCATAATATTTAATGCCAGGGGTAACAGGAATTGAGATAGTTAAATGTAATTTAGTACACAGTGATTAGGTATAATATATATATAACAAAAAAAGGAAATAAAACCATAAAATAATGTTAAAAATTGTTTTTACATCCATTTCTTCCCACCCAACAAATTGCAGTGACTTTGAGTTTAGAAACATATTTTTACATAATGACTCCACTTAGCAAGACTTAAATTGCAAAGTGCTTTTAACAGCGTCTTCAGTCGCATAGCAATAATTTTGTCATTATCACTCATGTACTGACGTCTGTTCCATATCCATAGTGCATGTAATCACTTTCACCTGTTCAACTGTAGTCGTCTTCTTTTGAACAAGAAAAAACGACACCAATGGGGTTTGGACAGTATTTTCTGTTGTACGTGTACTTATCATTGACTGGGACGCTATATGATGGGGGAAATAATTATTGACAACGATTCGATAATTTGATTTTCTAGGAAAGGAGTGCGATGTATGATTCTTGGTATATGGTTAATAATAGATCATGTGTTAATGATTTGACACATGTATGATGTTAAAGAAGGTGAGAAAAGAAAAGAGTAATGCAATAGGTAACTATAGGATGCCCTTCAGAAGTACAGGTTTGTGTCATGGAAAATGGAAAAATTAAATAAAGAAAATCATTAAGAGACGTAGATTCGGTTAAAATTGTAATTTATTTTTTTCCTACTCTGGAGTAGCTGCCTGTCCAGATGTCTTCAACATTTCGAAAAATATTATAAGTTGTCTAAAGGTGGAAAATGTAGAAACATCTGTTTTGTTGGAATACAATGCCTAATATGATTGAACTCCCACAAAATTGTAGGCATTACCATTCATATGGAATGTAAAAGAGGACGGATGATTATGTACGTTATATCTGTACAATTCTGACGGAATCCATGACTTCGGCTCACATATTACAAGATGAAAATTAAATGGGCTTATCAGAACTGATATGTGCTGAAGGCAGATCATTTTAACACTGCTCCATCTTAATAATTCAACACTAAACAATTGAATTTCAAGAAATGGTGTCTCGTGACATTAAACACAAAACTATTAAATTTCAAGAAATGGTCTCTCATGACATTAAACACTAAACTATTAAATTTCAAGAAATGGTCTCTCATGACATTAAACACTAAAACTATTAAATTTCAAGAAATGGTCTCTCATGACATTAAACACTAAACTATTAAATTTCAAGAAATGGTCTCTCATGACATTGAACACTAAAACTATTAAATTTCAAGAAATGGTCTCTCATGACAATAGGGGCTGTCTTCTTGGGCATAAATGTAAATATTTTACCGTCAGAATTTTATCCTTACTGAGACTGGTCGTTAGATATTAAAGATGATTAAAACGATTAAAATAGCATAAATGAAGTCAGTATATGAAATTGATTATATCTGAGACAAAGTAAGCATCTTAGAACTGCTCGCAGTGCTTAAGCGAATTTTAGTATTGTGTAATTTTATTTTATTTTATGGTTATGAAACAACGCTGTTTAATTTAAAATTAAATGGGCACGTGACTGATATCAAATAAGATACAAAAATATTTGATTTTTATCGAGTAATATGTAATGCTAATATTTAGTGATTGTACTGAAACCACATTTTTTAAAATTAGAATATTGTCCTTCTACTTTTTTTCAATTGAAAATTAAACTTGCATGTAATCTGAAATAAATTGGATTTAACTGAAGTATCCCCCTGAAACTAGATGAATTGACTATGGGAAATTGCTCCATAAGGGGAACTACCGTTTATTGGTACCTGGTTAGATATTGAAAAGTTTTGCCCAAGAACACACAAAAGAATCAAGTCTTCAGTGTTTTTGAACCCTTTATTCAACATGATGGTCCATACCAGGGGGTTCAATAAAAAAAAAAAAAAAACAGACCCATTTTTAAACTGTACACGCACTTTAAAATGTCTCTTCGTCTGGCTTCAGCCCGCGGCAACATTGTCAAATGTAGCTGATGGTTTATGGGCAATCATGAAGTGTGATTGGTCATAAAAATCAACACGTCAGTATTTCTAAATGTCCGTCCAGCAGCATGATTGCTAATATATAAGAGGGTTCAAGTCTAGGAAAAGGTTACTTGGTGACAGCAAACGAAATATAAACAGGGCGCACCTGTCGACTAGGCCAGATACATGTAACTGAATTTATTATATTGAAAAGCAGCAAATATTGCCAAGACCTTGACTTGATACTTTTTCAATTGAATTTGTGGATATATGACAGTTGAAAGATAACGCTTAACAGGATCTTCAGCTGGATTAAGTTATGGCTCCATACAATGCAAGTAGCATCAACGCATCAGTAATGAGAAACGGAAGGATGAGTTTTAAGATGAATCCAATCTTAATTGGCCACATAGCTATCACCGTCTTGGCTGTTGGAGGGATTGTTCTGAATACCTTGGCGATTGTTATTTTCTACAAACACAGGAAAACAAACAAAACTATGTTTCTTCTCCTGACTTTGACAATTAATGACAACATCTTTTTAGTTGTACGAATCCTGTTATCTGGTTTTAACATATGCAAATCGACTTTTTTAGCTGAAGAGCTCAATGCAATTGAACCAGATATTCTCGATCACGTTGGAACGTTGTTTAATTTCTTACAAACATTTCAAGTTTATGTGGCAGTTTTAGTTGCGAGAACCCGCTTCCAGAGCATCAGAAAACCTTACAGTGCACATACCCAAGGTCCTTTATCTGTAAAGGAAAGGTTCCTTCCGATCGTCTCGCTGTTGGTGGTCCTCCTTCTGTTCAACAGTGCAAAACTATTTGATGTGGCACATTTGAATAGCAGTGACTGTGCGAAATCTGCGGAAGAATTCTGTCCAAGGTTGCACTTGAAACAAGGCGATTTCTGGCGAAAATACTCCGTTGTTTTTAGACTTATTCTTAACATTCCAGTTTCGTGTGTTCTCCCAATGGTGTTTTTCATATACTATACTGCCAGAACAATGAAAGAGCTATCGATGCATCAGAACAGAATTGCAACAATACAAAACTGCGCCAAGATTTCACAGCGTAATAGAAAGTTACACTGGGAAATGTTAAAAATGTTGTCAGTAATAACAGTGTTAATGCTTGTAACTAATGTTTTGTTCATTGTATTACAGGTCAGCAGAGTTTTTCCAAATTGTTGTGCAGAAAACTCACGTTTTATAATGTTACCGTTGGGTCTTATCTCTACCATTAGCTCCTCAATAAACTTTTTCATTTACGGCATATTTGGATCTCAATTTAGAGAAGACATCAAGAGATTTTCCTGCTGTAAGTAGAAACATAAATGTATATTGTAAATGGAATGTTTTGTAGAGAGAATATATTTGATTTACAAACAAGCAGTAGCAATTGAATTTTTTCTCAAAAAAAAAAATAAAATAAATAAATAAATAAATAAATAAATAAATAAATAAATAAATAAATAAATAAATATAATAATAATAATAAAGAATACTTGCAGTTTAAATTTTGTGGTCATTTTTCACTTTCATCACATGATTTCATTTGATTTGTCAGTGCCACAACTTACATCTTGGGAAGTTTAATTTCTGCATGAAAACAATTCTTGGCGCCTTTGGACAAATTTACAGTTCAAACTCTCGAAATATGACTTTGAAATTATCAAAAATTTGCTATAATAATACTAATAATAAATTTCTTAAAACCGCGCTACAAATGCGTCTCAGTGCTGTTTACACATGACATGTGCATAAAAATTAAAACTGTACAGATAAATTAAAAAATAATATGAAGTAATTAAAAGTAAAGATACAAGTAAACCAAAATATTCTTTTAATATACAGATTTTTAATTTCCTTTTATAACTATGATACATAATTATTTACAACGTTTGACTTTTGGTAAGGTGAACTCGACAAATTATTGAAGCTGCAATAATTGATCAACGCCGAAGGAGGTGGGCGTCAAAGATCGTGACCATGTAAGAACGTTTATTATTGCGTTTGCTGGGGGCTTATTTCATACAGGGACTAACGACGAGAAGTGTCATTATTTTCATTATTTCTCAAAAGGAGACAATTACTTATTGTTACTAAAACCATCCGTGGATAACTCGATGACCCTAACACTCTGGGAAGCAATCATCAGCTTTTATAGAGTTGTTTATTAGTCGCTATGCTGGGTGTGATTTCACGGAAAAAATGAAGGGAAAGCTTATCTTAATCTCAAGACTGACAGGTTTGGTCGATAGCAATGGTAGAAAGCCACTTTCTTTTACTCAAGAATAATTGCTCGATCCGTACCAGCAATTGGATTTGATGCTTTATTCCACTTCAATAAAGTTTAATAAATTAGTTCTAAACGACTGACCGGTCATTTAGAATTCCATCGACATCAGGTAGTTTTACTTGAGGAATTTTATACAACTTCAAAAAAGTCTAATTGTACTAGATACTGATAAGTGGCTTTGCTGGATATGTAGACACAGAAATTATGAATTTGGGAAATTTTCAAACTCGTACCTTTAAGGTACCCATATATATTTTCATGGCATAGCGAAATAAAGCTCGTGTGGAGGTTGCTTCGATTCACCACTTTATTTAAACATCTCTGTGTATTTGCAGCACGTTTATAGATTTAAAGGCATTTAAATGTCCTGAATATATACAAGTAAACCAAAATATTCTTTAAATAGACAGGTTTTCAATTTCCTTTTAAATCAATGAAGCTGCAATAATTGATCATCGCCGAAGGCGGTTTGCTTCAAAGTTCTTGACCAGGTAACAATATATTATTGCGTATGCTGGGGGCTTATTTCATAAAGAAGCTAATGGCGGGAAGTATTATTATTACCATTATTTCTCGAAAGGAGACAATTACTTATTGTTACTTAAACCACTCCTGGATAACTCGATGACCCTAACACTCTGAGAAGCAATCATCAGCTATTATAGAGTTGTTTATTAGTCGCTATAGGCCTACTGGGTGAGATCTTACAGAAAAAAAAAATGAAAGGAGAGCTTATCTTTATCTAAAGACTGACAGGTTTGGTCGTTAGCAATGGGAGAAAGCACGAATAATTACTTGATCCATCCCTCCAATTGGATTTGATGCTTTATTCCATTGCCCTAAAGTTTAATGATTTAGCTCTTAATGACTGGCCAGTCATTTAGAATTCCATGTCTATTCTACTGACATCCATATTGATAATACCAATAGCATTTTCCAGAAATCAACAACCTTTACATACCAATGAAGGAACGATTAGTCGAAAATAAATCAGCTAGCTTTAAAACCATACACTGGCAGTAATTAGCCATTGAGTGCGGCTGTTTTTACGCATATATCTCGCGAGTCTGTACCAGACAAGTGTAGATGCATGTTTACGTGGTTCATCAGTTCAATCAGGTGTTCTTATGCTTGTCTCAGTACGGTTTTGCCATTTACTCAGACAAGAATCGTCTATCACCGACTCTCTGGTAAATCTGTTCTTGTGCTCTTGTGAAATACTAGTAGGTGTACCAGTTTTATTTAGTAGCAAGTATATCACTCCTTCTCTTGTATTTGGTCGTTTTAGGTGGAGGTGCCTTTGAAGTAGTCCTACGCAATTGCACGCTGACGTAAGAACAAGAAATCAAGAAAACAAGAAATCATACTTCAGCAAGCCACGGGGATTTCTCTCATATAATCAAAAAATACCGAGTGCGAAGAAGACTTCGAATAAGGACCTGCGGTTAAACCTGTTTGATTTTCCTCAATTCGTAGGGTTCTAGTTATAAACTGACTTTCGCAAAGCTCTCGATATGTATAGATTATCGTGCGTGATGTTGTTGTGGACATTTTGTACCCTTTTTGAGATGTACCGCTGTGCTCCTTTGGCACACAGGAATGGTTTTGGCACTGTTGACCCACCATCAACACCTCAGTTCATCATGGAGGTAGCCGAAGGTGCCAACGTGTCTCGCGCAGCAAGCACTATAGGTGAAGATGAGGACGATCATCAGAGTGATATTAAATCGACATATATCAGTAAAAAGAAGTTCGAGGCAGAAACCATTGCACGCCGAACTGATTCTTATGCTACGGGTAAGGTGCACGCCCGTCCTCTAGCGTCGCACCCGGAGCTCCTGTCAACAACTGCAGATGCAAATGATGAGATTTTTCTCGAGTTTCTGCGAGAGCTTGGGCAACTTGAAAGGTATTTTGATAAGGAAGAACCCAAGAAGAATGCGGACCCTGAACTGTATCATTTTAATTCGAAATCAAACGTTGAAGGCAAAGCATCATCTGCGGGTCTTATTCCGAAAATTTCGGACCTTCAAGAAGACGTGGAAATTAATCAGACAGCAAAGAGGCTGAGGGCAGATAAACTGAAACATCTCCTCGCCCCGGCTTATGAATTTAAGCACGACGTCCAAGAGACGCATGAAGCAAAGATGAGAACAGGAATGGAAAAAGTACTGCCATCACCCGAATACGCCTTCCGTCAAGCCGTTCAGAAAGTCAGAAAAGGACACGTTAAAGATCAACCAGTGCTTGAAAAATCTAAACTTTCTGCGCAAAATAAGGATGCAGATTACAGCATAGATATCAATCCTCCGCCACCTGTCATCTACCATCACGTACATGTATATTTGGACCCTGGGAGTGGAGAGGAGACGTCTGATATCAAATCTGCAGCAGACGATCGTAATGAGAGATATCAAGTGGCGCCATCTGCGGGCAACACCAATCATTATCAAGAGGCTTTAGACGTGACAGGCGAAGGGCTGAATATTACCGACATTGACAAAGATCCGGATTGGAGACTTCTTATGTTGCTTATCCAAAAAGAGCTTAATCGAGAAAATGTTTCTAAATGGGACACAGAAAACAGCGGAGACGGACAAATAAATTAAACGAATGAATAGCGATATTTAACTGTGCAAACAGTTGCTACATTTTATTAAAGGCAGTAATGGTGTATATGGCATTGCATGGTGCTTGTGTGGTTTAGTATTCCATTTCAATATACGACCGCAAATATTTTAAAACATTGGCTCGTAGGCTCTGTTTGCGATCCAAGTTCTGCTACTTGGTGCTGTTACGTGTACATGTATCGATATAATTTATTGGTTGTGCATTATAAACTTCATTTCAAGTCATTTATTTGTTTGATCATCTGCTTGTCTTATTTTTCGTTTTTGTTTATAATCTATAAATTTGTTTCTATTCTTCTTAGGCGCTATATGTAGTGCGGGGCACCTGTCATTTTATTAAATAAAATCTCTCAGAAAAACAAAATAGTTTCACTGATAGAGATCCTTGATAGACTTTCATGTAATTCACTAAGTAAGGGAGATTGCTAAGTCCTTCTTAATGGAGTCTTCGCTGAAAAAGTCAACAATTGCAACGATGTGATAAAGCGCATATTCTAATTTTCGCTTGTTTTTCATAATGTGTCGCACGTATATACTTGATTCAAATCGAAATTTCCAGACTACAATTGCTATTCTTGCACTAGCTGCAGCGGCACTGGCGGTAGCACAACATCCTTCTCCTACGGATGTTACAAGTCCATAACAACTATTGGTGGTAAGATAAGGGATCATAATATGGATTTTTAAATGTCTTTAATATTTTTTCTCCATATAACTAATTACAACAAATGGACAATTTAGCTTTTAAGAAAACATGTTAAAACATGTTCAATTAAAAATTCGTTACAAATTTAACTTAAAAATATCAGTGCACGTCTGGAGTCAACTGGGATGAAGCATCACTTACCTTTACACCCACCCATCTGCTCCAAGAGTTTTCTCTCCCATGTATTTTTTTTTTTTTATCTACAGACAGTACTAGTTCAAGCTGTTCGCTTCTTTTATCTTCTATTTGGTCCCAACACGTGTGAAAGTTACAAGTCTATACGATTTTAACAAAGCTTCGATGATCTTTTTTCAACATACATCCTTTGTTTTATGTTTATTTTACAGGTTCTCGGTCGATCACCAAGGGGTGTATTTCCAGCAGTAGCTCACAAACACTGAGCTCTTTTGCTGACTACGAATATTGCGTCTGCAAGTCGTCTTATTGCAAAGCGGCCCAGGCTATCAGACCTAGTATATGCCGTTCTCTTGGTATCGCGGGCCTGATAATCAGTTTGTTTCAGTACATACATACCCCGATATGAAACTGAAAATTCTTGAAAATGGAAGAGAGAGATTTTGAAAGGACGGTGTATCTTTACTTTACACAGTGAATGGATATTTGGAACATTTATGGCCAGTTGGTTTGAGATGGTGACCTTTATTAATTCAGCGAGAGTCCCCGTGGCTAGTGCCAACTGACAAATTCTGAATGCCCCCCATGACTCCATTCCCATAGTCACCATCAGTTTATTTAACTCGACTCTTGCTAAGTGCAATCAGCTAAACTGAATCGCACGCATTCTCTAACCAACTAGGACGCATCCTCCTGTTTCCAACTTATTCGTTTAATCACCAGCTTTTCTATATTCTACTGAACGCCAGGAGGAGTGTTAATCTGGTAAGCTGATTGCACTCAGCGTGAGTCACAGCAGAGTTGGATCGATATAGGTAAACCGATAGTGTCTATGGAAATGGGGCCTATGCGTTTCCACGCTCTTTGGGTAAAGAGTCCCAAGTCTTTGGCTTCGTTCACATGGAAAGTCTATTTTCTAAAAATCTATTTTCTATTCGCGGTATCTTATGATCACGGTCTGTGCCCTGAATATCCCGCGGCGTAATTACTGGCAGCGCGAGCCAGTTACTTACAGTAACTTATAGTAAATTTTGCTTGCAATTGTATTTTAAATCAATGTCCTATGTACATGTACGTTGCATAATATTCCACACTTAGTAGGCCTACCTTTTTTCACATTATAACGAGACGAAAAGTCAAACGATCTGTTATTGTTTATCTCTGCTGAGAATTTAGTTATTTTTGTAGTTTTTCCACATATACCGGGTACATGTACGATCCTGAAATTCACGGTACTGATATGGACGATAACTTACAAGACTATAAGAGGGCGTTTGGAGTTTTTTTACAAACATGCTCTTCATATCTCTATATATCATTAGACAAAGTTGTACAGCCACAAGGATAAGATACAGGTCCAGGCGGAAAACCCCCGGGAGCATAAAGAAGGGAATGGACTACCGATGATATTATTTTCATATTATATGTTTTGTGTCCTTTAGTGCTTTTAATTAACAAAATTGTACTGTTGACGATATAAAGATATTTATCCACATGTATAGGCGTGTGCAAGTGTATGTGTATGTGTGTGTGTACTTGTGTTTGTGTTTGACACTATATTCTTATATAGAATGTGTTTAATATAGAATGTATATGATCCATAATTGCATATACATGTATATGATATATTTGCATTATGTATTGTTCTCTTTTAAATTTTTTTTTGCTACGAGATTAAAAAAAAACGTGTGCCATTGTTTACCTCTGATTAAAACTATTTTTTTTATTTGGATATGCTTTGCCTCGCCACAGAATATATACATGCCGTTTACATTATTCACTATGGTGGTGATAGAAACTTCATGAAGGTGATCTTGATTGCGCATGCCCTGCATGTTCGTTATGCCGATGTCAAGGTATTTTGTCATTTTTCATTGTCTCAACATGTTTTCGATATCAAAATATAGAAAACGTACTCATGACATACAGTTTTGTCAGTTATCATTTTGTTGTTTTCAAATATATTTATTAAATGAAGGATTAAAAAAAAAACACTTGCCATGTCATAAAATTTATTTTTATTCTTTAAGCACATATATTACGATGGAAGGGAACATTTAATACACATGTATAACTTGGTATCAAAATATATTAGTTTTCACAGTCCTTATTTGCAAATTACCTCTAAAACTTTCTAAAATGCGTTGAGGGATGTAGGCTAATGTTATTCTAAATAAAATGTTTAAGCATGCCATCTTTTAATATGGAAATTATGGAAATTAAAATGCACAATATTTATCAGTCTTTAGTGTCTGCATATATATATATATATATATATATATATATATATATATATATATATATATATATATATATATATATATATATATATAAAATATATGTCTGATAATGAGAGGAATAAAAAAATCATAAATATAATTATTATTAAAATTACCATGATCATTATTCAGAGACTAAAATCCGAAAATATTGAAAAGATTTCTCAATGTACGTGTAGAAGAAAGGAAGCATCCTCTGTACAATCTATATAATAGTTTGCTTTTCCTATTTCGTCAATCCAACACTTCTTGGACGTTTTGCCTTGCCCCCCCCCCCCCCCCCCCCCCCCCCCCCCCCCCCACCCCCCCCCCCCCCCCCCCCCCCCACCCCC
>NW_019775690.1:109760-152851 GCF_001039355.2 Lingula anatina | reverse complement strand
CTGCCTTGTTTATTTAAGTTTTACACTTTATCCTCGCCTTTGCTGCATAATATTAAACTTAAATTGCAATGTCAAAGTGGAAGAGTATGGCAAAATTTCAAGTCTTGGTCAGGCCTTGAGGGAAAAATTGAAATTTCATGCTGATGAACATGAAACGCAAAACCATTGGCATAAATTATTTTTTAGTACAGATATCCTTTTTCAAAAACTTTCTACTATATATAATTCGATATTATCAACATATTCTACTATAAAAAAGGGATCTGTTTGCAAATTAAAATGGCAAACGTGATACTCCTGTGGAAGAATCAATACATAAATGCCTTATTAAGAATGTGTGAGAAAGGCTGAAAAACACCTACCATTCAATTTCTGAAACATTGGATCTAAATCTACATGTACATTTTGCAATTCATTTTCCAAGTAAATCCGCATTGAATATAAGCCTGACAGTATATGTTACACTTGCCAGAAAATTAACTTGGTCACTTACCAAAAACAACCCAAAAGTGTCTTATAAATGCCTGGAGGAGACGTGTTATTGTGTTAACCTGATTGCAGTCAGCGAGAGCCCCGGCAGAGTTGGGTCGATCTAAGTAGACCGATGTTGTCTACGGGAATGGGGCCTAAGTTACTTACAGTTACTAAATAAACTCATAAAAGATGCATGTTTAAGTGACCTTAGTATATCAGTATGCTTTATTGACCATTGATGTGAAAATATTGTTGTAAACAATACAATTATGGCCCATTCAAAATCATTAAGCCGCGCACACGTGTTTGCGTGATAGTTCAGAAAAATAGGTTAACTAAAAACGGAAACCTATGTAGGTCAGTCGCCATGCGCAGAATGGCAGTAAACACTCAATTACTACAATAAGTCAACATGAGCCAAGATCGATCTTCATATCAAACATCCAGTAGTGCGACAACTGGTACTTTGAGCTCAATGGAGACAGTGCCAACACAGGAAGTAGATGGCTGTTTTGGGACGTTTAGCGATGGAGATGAAGACATCCCCGTGTGGGGTCGTCTTTTCCCGCTCGGATCTAGTTTTGTTGCACATGGTGAGAAGTGATCCACGTGCTTAAAAAGAGCTTGTCAGTGTCAGTTAAAACGTTTGGTAGCCATTAAAGCAAGTCATTTAATATGGGAAACTGTAACTGGGTAAACTGTGCATTAATTACAGCTAACACGTACGTACATTAATGAGTTCAGAGAAAGGAATCGGACCACACAGTAGTGCATTCAGATGATTCATTCAGTGAAAATTAAGTGGCGTACTCGTATAAGCTACTCTTTCCCCCTCGTCATTTTAAAGTAGGTTTATAATGCAGGTCGCACCTCATTGCCCATTATAACTTACTCTTTAATTTAACTTCATACTGACAAATGTATGTACAATGTACAAGTATATATGTTGCAAAGCGACACTTGACTTACATGTAGTAACTGTGACCTTTCTATTCAGATCTTACCAAAGAAGAGTACACATTTGGCAGGGCAGACTCCTGTGATTTCATCTTCCCAAATGTCAAAGGGAAATGTCAGTCATACAGAACATACAGCTCGATCCACTTCAAGATATTTAGGGTAGGTAGAAGCTGTCACACTGTAAATCTGCTTCAATCCAGTTTAGTTCATGTATGCCAGAAATTATTAAATTTTGTTACAGGAACTACTAACGGTACTTTATATATTCTTAACCTAGTAATTGTATATAAGAAAACCAATTGTAATTAAACAACATGTGCTGGATATGTAGTAAATACCAAAAGCTTACTGATACACATTTATTTCTGCAGCATTTATTTGCAAGAAATTACACTTAGAACATGTACAGTAGTACAATTTAAATAATTGGATGTACAGTACTAGTTTATGTAGTTGCCTACAACTTAATTCTACAGCATATCAGCATTTTAAAGATTAATGATAACAAGATTATGATTTAGTATTAAGAAAATATATTTTAATCTGAATTGTACAGTAGAATTTTACAGTAATAATGTTTTATTTTCAGCAACAAACCAGTACAGGGGTTTTTATATTCCTAGAAGACACAAGCAGCAATGGAACTTTTGTCAATGGAAGTAAAGTTGGTAGGCTATGTTTATAGTTGGGTGTTAATTTTTCATTTCTGTCAGGATATAAGGATGCAGCACCTACAGATGTTTTATTCATTACTTACCAATTTTGGCAGGGCAAGGTAGTTTTTAAGCTACAGTACACAATAAACATTGGACCTTTCTCTTTTGAAAATTTAATTTTCCTAAAAATTGCTACATCATTTTATCCTTAATCTCTTAATTGGAAGTTTACCATAAATGGTATCCAAAACCACAGAATTAATATCCATAAACCAATTTTTTAGTTACTTTTTTATGTCACTCTATTAATTTTTCAATGTTAAGTGGATAATTAATAGATTGCCCAAGAATTGGACATTTTTGGCAAGTCTCTATCAATGCATCCATCAAAGCAGAAATGTTCCAGCTTTGATTGTTTGTTGAGCATTATGATAAGTAATTTAAACCTTTTTTTATTAACTGGAAAGAAAATAGAAAGATCTTTCAAAACGTGCTACACACCTTTGTATATCTATAAATATTTGTCTCTTCAGGAAAAGGAAACAAACAGGTGCTTAGTAATAATGATGAAATTGCATTATCTGTGGCCAGGAACAAAGGTGAGCAAAGTGATGGTAACATTTTTTTTCCTCTTGCCTTAAGCTTTATGGTGCTTCTAATCACGATAAAAATCAAATTCTGCTTTAAAGCAAATACTGCTGCCATTGCCAATTTTTTATATTGGCAATTCTGCTATTGCTGTCTATTAAAATGTCTGATTGGTAATCTTTTCAAAATATCATTGCGATGAAATTTTAGTTATGTTTTTACAGCTTACATATATATGGATGCAAACAACAATGATGATAACAATTTCCCTGAGTCCCTTAGAGAGAAGTATACTATTACCAAAGTATTAGGCAGGTAAGGAAGAAAGTTCCTGTTCTGATGGGAGATACATAAAACAGTTTAAGACCACTTGTGAAGATTAGTTCTTTTCTGTAGCTAGGTGAAAGATTGGCATGGCCTGCTACCATGGTTTTGAATGGCATTTATATCTACATGTAAAGTAGAGTGTACAGTGTATGTTCTCTAACTCAAAATAAAAAAACGATGATATTTTGCTGTTATGACAGGGGTGCTGCTGGTGAAGTGCGGCTTGCCTTTGAAAAAGGCACATGCAAGACATGGGCCATCAAAATCATACAGAAGAGAAGATTTTCCATTGGTGGCAAGAATGAGTTGGTAATAGATTTCCACAAATTTTCTCAGGAAAATATATATAAACATTAACAAAGAAGGACATACAATTGTTTTAATAAATACTAATCACATTGATGTTAGTTTTACAGTAAGGTGTTTTAACCATTGATGTTAATTTATTTTGCAGAATCTTGAAAAGCAAGTGATCAATGAAGTTAATATTTTAAAGGGATTAAAACATGTGAGTATTCTTGTTTTTATACACATACTTTATGAAGTGTTTTTATGTATGTTACAAGATATCAAAAATATGATATTTCACTACAGGAAATTGCTATCTTTGTATGAAGATTTTAATTGATTTTTTCTTTTGCGTGAAATAAGATTGCCTAGTTTAAGTGTATTGTGAACATGAAAAAAATTTGAAATTTAATCACAATTTTTGCTTGAATTTTTGTAGCCATGTATTATATCCATAGAAGATGTCATAGATACACCTGAGTGTGTTTACATAGTATTAGAGCTGTAAGTATTGCATAATATTATATTTTGCAGCTTATAATTATGAACATTATAACTTGATGATTTTAAATATAAATTACATCTTTAAAAAATAATACTTAAGTAAAAAAAGGAATTGTTTATTAATTATGAAGAATTATAATGCATTTGCATATTTTCTTTTTAGGGTTGAAGGTGGGGAACTTTTTGACAGAGTTGTCAGCAAAGGTTTCTTTGAGGAAAATATTGCAAAATTACTCTTCCACCAAATGCTGTTAGCAGTCAAGGTAACAGCTATTTCATTAACCTAAATTATGCATTTCAGAATTAAATCAGAATCCTTGAATTTCTAACCGCTTTCAAACATTTATTCCAATGTCTAGTTTTAAAATGTAAGCTATAATTATCTCAAAATGTATTTTTCTACAGTAATGATCAAATTTGATGATGTTATATTGAAAAAAATGCATAGGTATTGTCCTTGTCTCTTGTAGAGAATTAGAAGGAAATCTTTATTTATTTCAGTATCTCCATGACCAAGGTATAACACATAGAGATTTAAAGGTTTGTCAGATTTTATGTACTGTTGTTATTCATCTGTCTTGTACAATCCAGTATTGCAGTAACAATAATGGTATGATTGAATAGAGATTAAAGCGGCTGCATTTGTAAATCTACTAAATTTGAAGATAAGATTTTCTTTTGTGACATTTACATATTTTTTCCACTTATGTAATTCAGCCTGAAAACATCTTGCTGGCAACAGATGAAAATGAAACTTTGGTGAAGGTAATGTTGGATATGAATGTCAAAAAGTATACTAAAATTTAATGTGTACTTTAAGTACAGATGTAATAGTGTTATATGAAAACATCTTGGCCAGCGGTGAGTATATGGACATGGCATTGTTTGGTTATGTAAAGTGGACCCTGATTGCACACTTCCTCTTACATTCTACCAATCATAGTCAACAGCGCCTTTCCTAGAAATGGAGAGAGAAAATACACAGGCTTAATGCACCAGGAAAGTATATATGTGAGTGAAGAAAGTTATATAAAATTTTTTTGATAATATTACATCTTTTGTGTACTGACTCATTTTAAATATTGTTCATTTTAGGTGACAGACTTTGGATTGTCAAAATTCGTCGATGCCAATACAATGATGAAAACCTTTTGTGGAACACCAAACTACTTAGCACCAGAAATTCTTGAGACTCAGGGGCATGGGAAATATACAAATGCCATTGACTGCTGGAGTCTAGGGGTCATTCTGTTTATATGGTAAGTTTGTTTAATTTGTAAATTTTGATTAACCAGAAACCAAGAACAATTTGTTATTCCAAACTGCCATTTTTATTATTTTTTTTTTTACTTTTTATCTCATAATTTATAGTGTTTTAAGAAACCCATTTTCTGCTGTTACAAAAACAAATTATGAAAATTCAAATTCAGATGTAATTTGATGTTAAAATATTGAAATATAGCTCAGTTAAAAAATGTTCCCATACTTTTCATAATTCATTGTTCCATTTGCTGTAACAGTAACAGGTCAATCTCTCTTAGTTATAAAAGTCCTCTGTTCTCAGATATCAATTTGACCTCTTCACAATTTCTCTTTGAACATTCTTTACAAATTGTCTTACACTTGTTTAAAATTTATCTTGGGTTACTTTTCAGTCTGGTTGGTTACCCACCCTTTGGGGATGTGAACAAGGATGTGCCTTTAGCAAAACAGATCATGCGAGGCATGTACTCCTTTCCTGCTATCTACTGGAAGGATGTGTCATCTGAGGCAAAAGATCTGGTGAAACAACTATTGACAGTGAATCCTGAGAAAAGGGCAACTGTAGAACAAGCATTAAATCATTCATGGTTCCAGGTAATATCTGCTTCTTTTTTCCAGTACGCTCTTTCAATTTTTGACTATCATTACTTTTATTGTATATGGATTTTTTATTGATACATTTTATAGGATTTAATGATCAATTTAAGTCTAAGACTCTGTTTCTGCTGTCAGTATCACACAAAGTAAATAAGATTTATTGTTAAATATTGATGTGAGATGCTTTGTTAGCTTAACTTTATCTAAAGAATACCATCTCTGAGTCAATTATGGATTTTCTTAAATTTCAGGATGATGAAATGTTAAAAAAGGTGCATGACATCATGTATCCAACTGGTAACAGTGTTATGCTGCCTCCCAAGAATCCTGCAACGGTATGTGGAACTTCTGATGCTATAACAAGCAAGTCTTAAGTTTTCATCTAAAACTTGTTTTGGTAATGGACATGTATTTCCATTTAAAAAACAACCATGATAAAGAATTGATTATAATAAAAAGGTAATATTAAATTTATATGAATTGAATTGGATAACTAAAATTTAATTAAAAAGTGTGAAAGAAGACCCTTAGTCCACACTGTAATGTCACTATGTGTTTGCTTTTGCTTTCAATGTTTTATGAATTCATGGTTATATTCATGGTTATATTTCAATCTAGCCAAAGAAAAGGCCTCCAGTTGCAGAAGAATCAAGCAGGAAAAGAACAAAAATCTCTCCATGATACTTACAAAAAAAAAAAAAAAAGGAAGACAAACGGTGCAATTGGATAAGTAAAAGCTAGCATATGCAATATTGAATAGTTTCAGTCATTAAGGGAAAAGTGAACATTTTCTGATTCAGACCCACAGATCTGGAAAAGCATGACTGGAAGTGTTCAAATACTAAACTTTTTGTGTTGTAAAGCTAGTAGAAGTATAGTTTGTAATATGCATGCTATCTGGTTTTAAAGTAAACAGCTGTCTGAAGAGGTTCATCTTTAAAGTTATATCTTATAGGACATATGATCATTTGCCATACGTAGTTATAACCATATAATGTGTTAGACCTTGATATTAAAGCAAAAGTTAAATGTCCTGGAATGCAAGCAGTTTTTCTCTTATAGCCAAGTACACACACCATATACATAACTGTTGAGAAAATTATCTATAAACGTGCTTTTAAGCTCTTAATGTTTAATTTTTGCTATCACAAGTGAAAATCAGCTTGACGAGTGGCTCAGACATTAGTTACCGAGAACTGAAAATACAGCTTACAGATTATAAATTTCAATTGTCAGCAGCACTGGATATGGAAAACCTTGTTGATTAAGAGAAAAGTGTTGAAATCTGCATTTTTTTTTTTTTTTTTGCTAAAAAAAAAGCCCAACTCTTCTTGTAGTAAACAGTGTATGTAAGTAGCAAAATTAGTACATTTTGTGTTGACCATTTTGAATATCATTCCTTAAAATAAATGTTTATTTTGCTTATAAAGTTGATTTTGTGTTTTCACCCTCAAAATGATAATCCTGAAGAGCTTCTAATGAAAAACACCCCCCTACCCAATTCACTAGTGCTATCATTCGTCTCATGCCAAGGAGCAACAATTGTTGGTTATCATCACATTTGCTACCAGTAGTGTACGGGAAAGGCGAGTTTCTAGTGTGCTCTGAACTTGGGCTGGTAAAATTGTAGGCTAATGTTATTTTAATAAAATTAAAAATAAAATTAAAATGCTGATTTTTTAAAAAAGTTCTTAATTCATTGTCACTTGATGATTTATAACAACACTAAACGTATTTACAATGCAAACTCAAATTTATTACTTAAATATACAAAATACACAAGTTAATATTGTACAAATTGGAGTCCATCTGTTTTTGAGAGTGAACAAATATTTCTCATTTTACTGAAAAATATTAATGCTGAACAAAGAAAAGAACAAATGTGTAAGAAAACATTTTTTCATTCAATGCTACCTTTCACATGTCCAATACACGATTTTAGTGTAACAAAAGTTAAACTGATATGTACAGTAAGGAATAATAAACATACTTTGTTACAAAAAGCCACCGTCAACCATGAGATTTAACAAAATATTGGCAATGATTGGCAATACAGCTAAGAGCAAAGGCTGATACAAAACTTAATCCGTCATGCATGAAAAAAGCAGAAAATTAATTCCCAACTTCAAAGTGATTGCAACAGTACTTGAATGCCCAGTAATACTTATGCTCTTATCTTTGTCTCCTTAACACAGCTTCCTTTCTTAGTGGGAATATGCTCAGGTTCTGGCTTAATTTGTGCTTCAACTTTGTGCTAGGCCATTTGTGCACGGAATTAACTTACGAGAGCAAATAAGTCCATGATTGTAAAAAACTCTTATCTACAGTTTCATCTAATAATGGTAATAATAATAATAATTTATTGCACAGAAAACTGCATACTTATACTGTCCAGTCAAGTGCTATATATTCTCATAAGAAGTGTAAATAAGTATTACACACTATCTACCTAATAAATACATCTATGTTACATTTACAGTGACCATACAGTACAAAAATAATTTCAAATATGTAGGAAAACATTTTTACAACATCACTAGTACATAAGACATGCCCTAGATCTTCATATCACTGTTTTACACTGTCATTAAAATGTATTGGTTTATGGCTCCTTAAGAAATAGAAAAATTAGTGCTTTTGTTCCACTGATTAAAAGTTTTACGCATACACAATGCAATAAGTTTTAATATGACATCCCTTTCACTTCTAGTCAAAAGTTCATATTAATGTCCAGTTTTGGAATTTTTCAGATAATCTTTTAAAAATAAGAATGGGCAGCTTGGGGACTGCTTAAGAATTTGACAGATCTCCCCCAGAAAAGAGGACAGCAAGTAAACAGTGAGTAAGATGTAACCACCAAAAGCAAAATCAAACACTTTAAAATAATTTCAAGGGCCACCATTTTGTGCTTTAATTACTTGAAACCTAGTTGGATTGTTGGTTACATGAAAATTGTAATTTTCTCTTTGTAGACTTAGTTTGTGGCTTGACTAAAATGGAGTGTTTTTGTCATTCTTTTCTGAGTCATGCAAACAAATTATAACTTAGGCGTCTGAGGTAGTGCTGACAATGAATGAAGACATAACATATACTAGCACATAACTATAAGATATGAGTATTTTTGCAAGTTTGGATCTCTAAGACCGGGGCCAAACTGGAAGATCATATTTACATTAAAAAAGATTGATATTAATGTGTCCTACCTGTTACTAATGCTTAGATATGTATTTATAAAATTGTGACTTTGGTTATAAATAGAATATTGCCCATATAGGTTATTATCGTTATAATAATGCTGACAAAGAGAGGGTGAGTGACCTCATCTGTATGGGAAATGTCAAAATCAGCAAACCACAGTCCATTGCTTTATATGTTGCTTGCTGTCAAGCCACGTCCTTACAGGAGTTGGTCTGTTTTAATACAAACATTGCATTGAACAGCAAATGCCTTTATGTTTTGAAAGTATAGGTGGTTGAAATCATTCATTTGTTACACGTATAAAATTGAATTCACTTATCTATCATATTTACTACCAGATTTTTAGAAAATCACATAAATAATTATATCACACACAGTTGTCTTTCTATTATAAAATCATATATTAAAAAGCCACTAAATATGTATATACACAATAAAAAAGAGGCTTTTCTGAACAAAACTGGCAGTAGCAAACTGTTGCCACCAGCTGTACTATTTACACTGAACAGTGAAACTCATCTCTTTCCTTCTTTAATACACACCACACACAATTTGATATGTACATACATAAAAAACCACAGAGACTGAAAACTGAACTTGCCATTCCATGTTACAGTCAATGTCAGACTGCAGGCCTCTCTGCACAAGTCTTACATCCACACCTCCTTACCACCTGTATGTGCTCAACGTGTGAGCTGCCATCTTTACAGAACACACGGATTTTGCGGTTCTTGATTTTGACTGGAGTGCAGCAGCTATTCCCACACGCCCCCGTGCAAAACTTTTGCTTGATTTTCTTGCGTGACTTACAGCCCGTGACTGGATTCGTGTACTCGGAGACCTGTTTCACTGCTTTGCATTTTGTTTCTGAAATAATCAGAACATGGGTCAAATACACAATGTGTTAAGGCTGCTGTAGAGAGAAGCAACCTCCCCTTGTTTGGTTATGCTTTTTGTGGTAGTTCTGATGATGAATTGTGATGTTAAGAGTCCCCCTCAACAACGTTTACAGCCACATTTCCGAACCACGTGCATGTCTCGCACATAGTTGCGACCATCAGCACAAAATACTCGTATTTTCCGTGTCTTAATTTTTCTGGGTTGGCAACAGTATGATCCACAATTTCCAGTACACCGTTTGTGTTTCACTTTTGACCGCGATTTGCAGTCTGTTTCTGGATCGGTGTAGTGATCATAAAATGCCTCAGCATTACATGAGGGTGCTGGAACGAGACAAAAACAAGGAGGGAAAAGGGTTAAAATGATAACTAAAGTACCAGCAGCTATCCAAATAAATAAAAGGTGAAAAAGTTTTGAACCCAAGAAGTGACCTATGATATACTAAGAATATTAAAAGCATTACTCAAGTTTGCACCAAGCTACAACTAACAGTAACAATAAAAAGTCGAGTACCAGCACTTCAGTGAAACCTTTTGCCAAATTACACATATACTAACTCTAAGCACAGATAAAGATAAACCAGAATCTCTTTCACCAACAAATATAATTATGCATCAGTTGGAAACATACTGTAAAAAGATGTTACAAAGAGGTTAGAAATTATTAGAATTGCGTATTTCCTTTTAGGAAGTGCAATTATAAGAGAAGATGTGTTGCTCAAGTTTTCGAATTTAGTGCAAATCAAGGAAATGTTACGTGTTAAGCCAATGCAGTGTATATACACAACATTGGTCAAATTAAAGTCTTTCAAGAACATTTGCCAGATACAAGAAAATGTATGCTTTTTCACAGAAGTGCTTGGATACAATATGGTCAGTAGACAGAAACTTAATTAATATCAGAATTAATATCTCCATGCTATGTTAAACAGAAAAGTGACTCTAAATCAAACTACAAACTAAATTACACAGTGGCAGCTGAAATCAAAGATGTGCATCTTAAAAATAATGCAAGTGCTTGAAGATGAAACACTGTTAAAAAAAGATACAGAGAAACTCCGCCTAGTGGTCCCGCAGTACACACTCACCTTCATCACATAAAGTCCCAGACCATCCTTTATGGCAGTTACACTTAAAGCTCATCCCCTTCAAGGGTTGACACTTGCCATGCTTGCACATGTTAGGCACACAAGGGTCTGGATTGTCATGTGCCGGGCACCCTGGGGTCACTTTGTTCTGGACCAAATCTTTGGTAGTTACAAAGTCGATGAGGCGGCCATTGATGTAAACTTTCCTGTAGCAACCTAGAAATTTACAATTGGATAGTTATGTTTTGACTACATGTAAAAATAAATTCTTCTGAAATTTGAAGTGCTTAAATGTTTAAGATAAAAATGCTGAAGGCATGAATTCTAGTGAAACAGAAGAACAATATAGAGATCCGAATATTTCTTCTTCTTAAAAAGTACTGCATGCATCATTTATACATTATCTTGGCACCAAGTGCACTTCTACTATAACTATCACTGTATGTACCTTCAAAACTAGACCCATTCCTGATGTGCCATTTCTTGAATGCTCTGCTGTTGACCTCTGGTGGCAGCCCTCCCAAATAGAGGGGCTCGTCTAATGTGAACTTGTTTTTATCCCCATCATTCAAAATAAACCTGGATTGACCATGGTCAATTCTCATGGTGAAGTTCTTATTAATGATCAACATCTCCACTGTGTGGAAGTCTCCATCATTAATGGTCTCATAACTGTACATTGTGGACACTGGGTAGTTGCCTATGTCGAAGCTGGTTCGCAGACGACCCCTGAAGATCTCCACAGCAACATGCTGGTCTAACCCGTGGTAGAGTAGAACGCCGCTCATGCCTCTTGTTGCAAAGACGATTGTAATGTTTGCCATGGGCTTTGTAACCAGAGCTGGGAATTGGATATACGAGTCCTTCTGTTTGAAGCTGATGCTGGTTAACTTTTCACATTTCTTGCCATCAAAACCTTAAAAGAAATACATCAATCTTGTTTGAAAAACTTTGATGAAAGCATCACGTTGAAACTGAACATGAAGTCTGCATTTTGACCTTTTTCAACTATATAAAAACAGCTAATGTATTGTAAATCATAAATAACATATATAGGAAAAGGATAAAAAATATTTTCATGGAAGCTGCTGCCCTTTATCAATATTAGGATACTTTTTACATAGGTTAAAAAACAAGAATTGCTTCTTAAGAAACTAATAGTTAATATCTGTGAGACATGACGTTTCTACCCTACATCAAAATATAAACATCATGCCTCACAGGTAAAATTAATTTTAAGTGTCTCCAGAAATCATTCACTTTTTACCATCTTTACGCAAGTGACAATGCAAAAACCCAATGTCACTAAATTTTGAATCTAATTACCTGAAGCACACTTGCACTCGTACTCCTTGGAGCCAGGAGGTTGAAAGCAAATGCCATTGTTCTTACAGTCATGATTCAGGCAGGCGCTGCTCTGTGGATACACGTTCTGTTCTAATGGCGGTAGCTCACAAAATGTTCCAGTATACCCAGCGCGACACATGCAGGAATAACTGTTCAGGCCATCGACACATGTGGCACCATTTTGACAGATATTGGAAGGACAGTCATTGATGTTCTCAGAGCAGTTTTTACCAGAGTAACCCAGTGGACAAATACACCTGAAATTCAGTTTATTTAATTCACTATACAGGTAAAGAGGTTTTCATATATATATATATGTAGGCCCCTATTTAATTTAATATACCAAGTGGTATATTCATATTATTATTCATGGCATGTTCATAATCTAGTTAGCATTTGTTTACAAGTGCGTTTAAAGGTGACATGCCAAAAAACTGTAGACATTAAATTATTTAATATCAAATTGTGTATTTCCAAACTATGTAGATGCAACCATACCTGTAGTCTACCTCAAGATCTTTACACATGGCACCATTCTGACAGGGATTGTAATCATCACAAAAATTTATTTTCTTCTCACAGTAACGACCTGAAAAGCAAAATAGACAGTCGACACCAAGGACCATATTTTTAAAATACATACTCTCTATCTTCAGATCACTGGTCACATTTTATAACACCACTTTTCTTACCAACTCATACTAGACCCTTTTTGCATTAGTTTATATCAGATACTATTTATACTTAAAACAAATGATAACACTTATTTTAAAATGTTTGCAAAAGTCTGATTTCCCATTATTTACTTAGTAAGGCAAAACTAACCGGAATAACCCAGGGGACAGAAGCACTTGTACTCTTCAACCATATCTACACATGTTGAGTTGTTTGTACAGTCGTTCACCACACAGTCGTTGATATTAGTCTCACAGCGGTCTCCTTCAAATCCACGTGCACACTGACAGCTAAGAATGGATAGAATCAGGATAAAAATTGTATATAGATTCAAGAATGCACTTTCCGTTTGATTACAAAAAAAGATAATTTGTTATGGTTTATGTTTGATTGCGATAGTTGATTACAGTTTGACTGTTGAACAATATGATCTCTTTTTGCTTAAACAGAGGATTGAATGTCTAAGGCCAACATTTCAGTAATACATGCCCATACCTAAACCTGCCATACTTGTCCAAGACCTTACAACTGCCTCCATTGGCACACGGATTTCCAAAGCAGGCATCTATCTCCTGTTCACAGTTCTTGCCATGGAAACCTTGAGGACATGTGCACTTGTAGTCATTAAATCCTCTTAACTCACACTGTGCTCCATTTTTGCAAGGGTATGTGTAACAAATGTTGCACTTAGAAAGCACATGGGGGTCAGGATTTTCTGCAAAAGAAAAAATAGAGCATTCAAGTCAGCATTTTCTTGAAGGAATGGACAGCCATTTGTTATTGTAAAATAAGAAAATAATCTGAATTTGTAACAGTAATTCAGAGATCAAGCTTCTACTAATTTCTGTTACCTAATATACATTATGAGGTAAATAATTCTTACTTTTCTTTCATTAATATTGCTATAAAGTTTTAACTATCAAAGCCTTGTCATTTCATGCAAAAACTCACCTAAACACTCAAAATCTCTTGGCTGAGATGTCAAGACCAGTTTGTTCTTCATTCTGTTAGGACCAGCACAGGAAGCAATACCTGGTTCTATGTATTCCTTTTTGATCCAGTCACTAAACCATTTCAGATGACAGTCACAGTACAGAGGGTTGCCACCAATAGCTCTGAAATACACATGTGGATAAATACACATCAGAAAGACGTGAAAAAAAGATCCACTAGAAGACCGAAGAAAATTCATTATCCTTATTAAATGTATAGAAGGAATTTACCATTCCATTACGGAGTAAGACAGTCTGACTTTAAATAGATTTCAAATGCACAATTTCTTTCTACTCAAATGTGGACGCAATGTTAAGCTAAGCAATGTTTTTATAAAGCAGTACTTACATTTGGGACAGAGCTTTCAAATCATCAAAAGATCCAAAGGGAATTGTTGACAAATCATTTCCATGAAGAGTCCTAAAATTTAAGTGATATATGAGCCAAAAATAAATATTTTAAAAAGAATTATCTACAGTTGACACAGGTAATGCAAAACTTATGAACTGGAAAATAATCTTTCAAAGGAAGGATTAAAACTGTGATACTATGGTAATTAAGACAACTAATCAGGACCATATGGTTACTTTTCACATTTTAATTGGAATCAAAACAAAGACATATTTTCACAAAATGTGTTAGTATTTTTAATTTTGTTACTTACAATATCCTCAGTTTCTTCAGTCCTGCAAAACTGGTGCTTTGGATACATTTTAACTTATTGTAACTTAGAATCCTAAAAAAGTGAAATATATGTATTTTTTCATGACTGTTATCAGTTTTTACAAAAAATACATGTTCACTTTCTGGTAATATTTTAAATTATTTTTTTATTTACAGAAGTTTTTCGTTTACATTTTTTGCAGAATGTTTTGAAAATATCTTCAAACCTTGGTACTGGAGACTATTCCTAGCCATGTCACTGAATAAGATGACCAGTCCATCCAGGTCATTACCTAGTGGAAGTTTCAGGGTGAGACTAATACGTTCAGTTAGTCGTTAAACATTCCAGAATCTGATTGATACATATACCTGGCATTGGACCCTGGATTCAAGCTTCTACTAAAACACTGTGTCTTAACCATAAATAAGATCTTTTTCTACATTATCAGGTACTTACAGTGTTGACAACTCTGTTAAATTTGAAAATGCCGTGTCTGGGAGTGTCAGCAATTCATTATAGCTTAGGTCACTAAAATATGGAAATATCAATTAGAATTTTGTATAATTAAGATCCTGTCAGGAATGTGGCGTATATACTCTACATGTAACTGCATGCTAATACCATAAGGAATGTTTTGTGAATGGTGATTTAAAGCATGCTATTACGATAAAAACAATTACAAGAGTAACTGAAGAAAACAAAATTGAAGTACAAAAATGCATGCTTTAATTAAAATAATCATTTAGAATAAATGAACAAAAGAAAATTAACACAGTGATGTGAAAACAAATACATGCTTTTAGATTGATATGAACTTAAGAGAAATAATATTCATGTAAACAAATTATTGCAAATTAAATATCCACTGCCACAGTTCAGAGTCACATTTGTGGACAAAAGCAAAGCAAATTGTGATATCCCTGCTTACTAGTAATGCTGTCCAAGCAAACTTTCACACTTATTTGTTGCTTTGTTTTTTTGTTTTTTTTTTCCAAGACCATAAACACAATTTTTGAATATTTTTGGTGAAGAAATAAAGGCCACGCAATTAAGATAATTATGTTTGATCCTGTTGGTCATCATAAGGTTATGTGTTGTTTTTTTTCAAAGAAAACAGAAAGCAATTTACTGATAGGACAACCTAAATCGTTGCACATGTGCATGATTGAAGGCTGCAGTAGATTTTCAGCTTCATGGTGTGATAGTCACTGTGGTGGGATGAATGATTTTCATGATATTAACTTTAATTAAGTGTTTTATTTGTTAGAATCTTATGCATGATCTCTTTCCACCAGAAAATTACTTAATCCCAGATCCAAAAACTCAAACAAAAAAAGCATAAAAACAAAACACAGCAAAAACCTAAACACAGCATAAACTGAATTTGCATTTTAACTACAAAGAACCAACCAATGTAAAAGCAGTAAAAAAAAATAATAAAGAAATATCCAAATATCAAAATGATTTGTATAATCAGAATCAGAATAATCTTTTAAGCTCAAATCAGGAAACAAAGCAAACAAAACAAATGGGAAAGTATTGCATAGGAAAAGAATAAAGCAACATTGGAAGGAAAATGAAATAATATGTGCAATGTGCAGGGAACATAGGCAAGTGTGCATGTGCATTGGGTGTCACTGCATCTGATCTACGTGACTTCTTATATATGACGCTGGGAGCTGTGGCAGGGAATACAAGCCAGGGGTTACTTACACTCTAACAAGCCTCTTAAGAGAGCGGATGTAATAAGGTATAGACCGGATATTATTATCATCGAGGTACCTGGATAAAAACATGTGGTTGTGCAAATGCATATATGTCATCACTACCCTCCAAACAGCCATAATATTTCTTTCTTTCTTTTTGTGAGTTTACAGGTGCTAAGAACAAAATTTTCAAATAAAAGATATATGAAACAACCCCTCGTAGATTACTTCATAAGTCTTTAATATGAAAATTGTCAGCTATGTATTTCTTTTCTCAGCAAACTCGATCTTCTGTTATTTATTTTTTTTTTCAACAGTTTGACCCAAATCATTATGCCAAAACATTGAAAAGAAGTGTAAGCAAAATGACACACTTTTCATGCAGTTAGTTTTATGGAGGGAAAACTGAAATTTATGTACAGATAAAGGATACAACATCAAATTAATTATCATAGTGTATATTTTATATAGGGAACCCAATTACCATTTAGAAAGTGCCATGTTCATGCCATTACAAAAAGCAGAAAGTTCAACAGTAGTGACAGTAAACAATACATTTACATACATATAATAAGCTAGACATTCTATATGAAAGAGTGGGATTGTCTTTTCACAAAGTTCTATGCTGATAACTGGAATATTTAGGGTGCATAGAGAGCATGAACTCTGAATAAAATTTCAAAAGAACTTAATAAGCATTAATTATTTCACGAAAAATAACTGAGCTGCTGTTCTGTAGCCTTTAAACTGTAACACATTATTATAATACTTACAGTTCTGTAGTATCAAGTGGTATATCTCTAGGAAGCTCAGATAAGCCTTGTCTACTGCATCTTACAATTGTGCCTTGACATTTGCATTTGGCTGGGCAATGGGAGGTCGGGTCACAGTTACCTTCATTTTCTAAAAATCACAAAGAATGTTAAATATTTTAATGTTTAAAAACTGAATTTTTCAGAACTTACCGGGACCTGACTGGCATAAATCTAGGATCTGCATAAAACATAAGTGGGAAAATCATTAAAACAAATTAACTACAAGGCAAATTATTTTCAAAATAATACTAAGTTTGAACAATTAAACAAATTTGAAACTTAAATGCTAAATGATTCTTTCAAGCAGTTTTATATGAAATGAAATAAAACTTTCATATTGTTAGTTATTTTGGATATTTCAGAACATCCATGCATTCACTTTTTTAGTGCCATTAAATAAAACATTATGTAACATAATTATCTGAAAGTATATCAGGTATACATAAAGAGCCAAAAATAAGGTAACTGAAAAGAACTTGACAATATACATACGCAGTTCTAAAGCACCAGTAGGACAACAAACAGAAGGACCAGGTTGACAACTATATTCATTATGTTCTGAAAAATGGGAAAGCATATAATTACACAACATACAGTGAAGACAGACAAAATAAAAATAAAAAACAATGACCAACAACCAACTACACATGATGCATAGATAAAGGGCCAAACAACAACACTGAACAATTTCATGAACAACTTGTAAGCCACCTTCTCCACAACAGCTTCCTAACTTGAAGGCCTTGCAAATAACTTCATTTGTCTCCCTGTCTTGTTGCACTAGCAATACATGTTTAGTTTCAAATTAAAAGTACAAACTACACATGAAAATACAAGTACTTGATTCAGAGTCATGAGATCAATGCTGAAGAAAAGTATATTTAATTGGAACATGGGGAGCTTATATACAAATGTTAATGGCATAATTATATATGGCTCAATAAAAGTGTATAAAATGTACAGCTTGTTTTTGTTAATTTGATAACCAGAGAAAAAATAATTCTACTGCTGCTATTGTGTAAATTTACCTTCACACTTGAAATCCTGAGGCCTGAGAGCTTGTATGGGGAAGTCCTTGAAGTCTGGAGGAGTGGCACACCTTGGGTTTCCGGTTGCCAGGGTGTGTTCCTTCAACCACTTAGACAACCAGCCAAGATGACAATTACACACAAATGGGTTGGCAAGAAGATTCCTAATCAAGAGAAATGCATTGCCATCTTTATTGTTGGATATCTTCAGAAAGGCAAAATTAATGGACTTTTCTTAATTGGAAGATTTGCAGACATGGAAATTAAACATTTTATCTTAGGGAGCATAAGCTACATTTTATTTTGGCTGGAGAATATGTATATGTAAACCAAACAGATTAAATTTAAATTAAAATTCATATTCTGATTACCAAAGGCAACTTACAGGGTCTGAATATTAGGCATTTTGTCAAAGGATCCTGGCTGAATACATCGGATGTGGTTTTCATATAATGACCTAAAAATGTTAAAAACATGTTGCAACTATAGTTTCACAATATAACAAAGGTTGTTGGTACTTGGAATATCTACTGGTATTTGTTTTGATTTGATCCAAATGAGTAACATGCATTTTTTGGTTCTGATACAAATAAATTTTACAAATCATGATAATATCACACACATATGCAAGCATATGCATACACACATCATTATAATCTAAAGGTGTAGCACTTTTCAATAGAAAAAATTGAACAAAAATATTTACTGTATATGCCTACTTATACTTACAACATATGCAATTCTGGCATGTTAACAAAAGTCTGATTGTTTATACATGTAATTCTGTTGGACCTCAGCATCCTTTAAAGAAAAAATTATATATATATATATATTTCTATGTGAGAGATAAACAAGGAATTGATAAATAATAATTTTCATGTCTTTATAAAGGTGCAATTTTTTGCTACCAAAAGCACTGTCACTTACACAAGATAATTAAAGGTGGATATTGCAATAACAAATACAACTCTGAAATCAACTTACAAGGTTTTCAAAGCTGGAAGTCCAGAGAACATTCTTGCATTCAGATGGGTCAGTCTGTTTTCAGTCATGTGCCTGCAATTTACAAATTTATCCCTTGAAATATGTAACACAACAAAGCTCTTGAAATCTGAAGAAAATATTAAAGGAGTAAACATCCAACTTCTTTTTTGTATCTTTGTCTCAAAGAACTTACAAAGGATAAATTACTGTTCAATACAAATAACAACATACATAAAAAACTGATGTGCATGCTACCAGGTTAATCCTCACTATAGGAAAAATTCAACTTACAATTCTTCAACTCTATCACCTCCTTCAAATGCACCATCTTCTATGTTGTCAATCTTGTTACCTCGCAAATCACTACAATAAAACCAAGAGAATAAAATCTACATTTGGCAAGGAAAATTCAATTAAAAGACAGTAGAAGAGCTTACACTCTAAGCTGTTAATTTTGAAAGTGGTTTTTAAATTTTGAAAAATACAAACAACAAGGTTTAAACTTACATTTTCTGTAAATTTGGCAAATTCTTCAACCAGTCATTTGCTTGGATTCTTGTGATATCATTGCTGCTAAGAATCCTGAAAAAAAAAACAATGGAAAATCAACATAAAAATCTGGCCTAGATCAGGAATAGTTTTTTTTTCAACATTTAAAATCTCTTACCAGTATTATCAGTTTTGCATAAATGTACATCATATTTCTCATGTAAAGATCAATATCATTTTCACTGATGACTTACAGTTCTACTGTGTAGAGGGGCAAGTTCTCTGGTATTGCAGTAAGCATCCTGCCTGAGCAATCTACAGTGGCACCATCACACTCACAGTCTGTGGGACATGCTTTGTCTACCATACACGTTCCTGCATTCTTGGTGCGATACTCCTCACCTCCTGAAATAGAGTAGCAATTTTTGTAAAACATTAAAATGGCAAATCATTTACAACTTATAAGCCATGTACAGGCACCTAGACATCCAATTTTAAAGCAGGCCATTCTGTTTGTATTCATTCACCTAAAAGTAGGTTCAGATACAGACTGCATGTCTGATAAAGAATGCTGTTACTTATATTTTAATATTTTCATCCATTCACTACTCACGTCAATACAGTTATCTTGTTCAAGTTTTGGGTTTAACATATATGCCCAGTATATATACCCACCTCTGCACCTAAACTTTGACTGTCTGATGGAACCAATCTTCTTCCTCTGCATCCTCTCTGGTGTCTCGCATCTGGCTCCACTGGTCTCAATGGGGTGAGTGTGGAGATAACTAGACAGCCAGCGTAGGTTGCAGTCACAAATGAAAGGGTTCCTAGCCAGATGACTGGAAAATAGAAATAATATTTTACCGATAAGAAATTATTCAAACGATGCAACTGATGCAATTTATCTTTTATACAAGCATACATTTTTTATACCTTAATTTTTTTCCTGATGCTATACTAGTGCAGGGATTTTGATGTTTTTATAAATTCACACATAAGTGGCACCATGCTGATGACATTTCTGCCCCCCCCCCCTCTTGCCACATTTACAATTATTGAACAAAGCAAAAATGTATTGTACAAGTTCCTCAGTGGATTATGAAGTAACTTTTATTCATTTTGCCTTAAATGAAAAAACATTTGGTGTCAAAAACACAGAAGATATGAAAATAACCACATTCCGTCTGATCTTATTCAATGAATGAACCCATAAACTACCTGCACTACCTCTGACAAAAGTTAACCCACCTGTGAGGTCTGATACATTCCCTTCTCAACAATTCATTAAGTTTACATAATATCACTACAAAGTGCACTGCTTTAATTATTTTTGGTCATAACCTTACACTTAACCTAAGGTGATCTTATACCCTTCTACAATTTTTTTTCTTTTTTCACTATTTACTTTTGACACAAGCTCCAAAGGGTCTAAATGGTGACATTTTCAATTTTTATGTGAAAATTTCTTTAGTTATACAGGTCACAGGTTTAATTCTTCTGATTTGTGAGTTCTTTAGAGATCAACTAACTTCCTGTACTTAATCGTTTTACTGCAGGCAACTTGATCAAGCATGTCTTAATTTGGGAGAATATTGTATAATTGCGATTTCTTTAACTGTCATAAAGAACATGTATTTCAGATCTTCTCATCATTTTACACATCGAAAGCATTCTTCTCTAAATCTTACTGAAACATTCAAGATTGACATAAATTTTTGTTATCAACATATGCTGACAGGAACTATATGACAATGAGTACAGGGTACCTATATATTTACACAATAGTATTTTCATATCGCGTCTCTTTCTCTCTGGTACCTGAGGTAAAGTACAAATATCCATTGATGGTCTATAGTTACATTTCTCTTACTCAATGCTTTCAAATGTCTCCCCCACCTCGTAAAGCTACCTTTTTGCATTAGTTATTTTAACGCTCATTTGGTAACATCAACATTCCTTGGCATACCCTAGCATGCTGCCATTAAAAAGATACAGAAATTAGGTGGCAAACATGAATATCGAAATTTGAGATGACATGATTAACTAGATTGAATGAAGTTAAAAACCAATCTAATCAGGCAGAAATAACCTTACCCGAAGCTTAAAAAGTCTTACGAGCAAGAATTAAAGACAGCTAAAGGCCTAGCACCCTTGAATTTTATGACAATTGCAAGGATAACTGAAAGATGTTTTAGTAAACTTTCACGATAACTCCTTTTTCATTTGCCTTTGCATGATAGAGAGTAGGCGTAAGAACTACTGACATAAAAAATACTGTATAAAAAAAGCAACGTACTAGTATTTTCGTGATTAGACTTCATAACAAATTTATACTTTATAATAATAATTTTTTATTGCTTATAAAAAAAAGCACTCTTTTTAAAAAATGAAAGCAACTTCAATCTTTAGGAAAAAAATACAGCTCTAGAATTAAAGGTTTTATAAATAGCTGTTGTACAGGATGAGGCAGGAAACACTGGGAAATACTCCCAGTGTATGCACTTGTTGCACATTCTTTACTGAATTAATACAATCTGTACTGGACTAAGGCATTCATTAACAATAAAGAAAACAGAAGGTGTGCTTTTCCTAGCTGATCACTAACTGAAACCGAACATCTAAAAGTCAAATAACAAGTTCCTGTTAGGTAAAAAAACTGGGACTAAACATGGCCAGGACAACAGCTAGAGAATCCAGTGGTACCGACTGACTTCAGGCTTGTTTCAATTTTATAATGTTTCAGTTCAATTCAATATTTTCAAACATCTTGTGAAGTCAAGTGTAGTATGTGATCAATTTCCAAACAGCCCTGGGGTGAAAGCCAACTACGCATGAAACAAATTCAATACTTTGACCTATTAACCTTTCAAAATAATTTTAGCTAAGATGTGCCATCAGGCATGATCCTTTAATGAAATCAGTGTGTTTTCCTATGTAAAATCAACAAGTAAAGATGATTACTAGGGGGAGTTAACTAGTACCTTCATTCAATTAAAACTATCAAAAGTTCACATTGCAAATGTTTGTCTTATTGCAAATGTTTTTCTTATGAGATAACTAAGTTAATATTTTCACTAAAATGTGTATTTCCTGTTTCAGCATAAAACTAGTAAGGGTGCTCTTCATGGCTTGGCAAGCATATCATAAATATAATCAAAGTCAACAGAAGGGTTGCATACAAAATGAACACAACTGACCTGTGGTCTATAGTACAATTTTACACTTTCCTGATCATTTGCCTTTAGGGGCTCATACACCTGTAAATTTCACACCTTTGTACAAAATCTTCAAAGGGAAGGACCGAAAATTGCCCAAAATTATTACGAAACAGATGCAAATATCTTCTGGCTGTTTGTATAAAATGAGTACCCTAGCATCATGATTTCCTGCATGATATCCCATTCATAAGTTGTTACATGCTGTCCCTTTGAACATACGTCAGCACCATCCACTTTCCATTAAGTCCATAAGGCTTAAGGCACTAGCAGTAAATTCTCCTAAAACTCCACCATAAACATGTTTTGGGTGAATAATAATCTTGCATGTCTTATATATATATATATATATACTCTCAACATATTAATTTTTTTCAGATTGTATTTACAGCTAAAGTTTGAACAAATCACAAACTGAGTTATTGTGAAAATTCTGGGAACCATCAACAAAAAGGATGATATTGATTTCAATTACACTGTAGTCTGAACAATACAATATAATATTAATATCATGAAATTCAGTAAATGAGACACCTGAAGATCACATGGGAATATTGATTTTAAAGATCCATCAGACAATATCAAGGGGCCAAAAATCCGTTTTTTTTTTTTTTCACGGCCAAGAACAATACAATGTCTGTTAAAGATGGCCATGCATCTGGTTGTAACATTTTTATTCCATATCATTCACGGCTTTTGTGGTCTTGAATAAACATTTCTTTGTAATGTTAAATATACAATTATAAAATGTGCAAAACAGACTTGGTGTCTAGTTACATTTACTGACTGGGCTATGGAATGTATACCCTGAGTAGATCAAGTTCTTGCTCATACCTCCATATTTTAGTCAATTCAAAGGGTGAGTTAATCCAGAATGCAGATAAAATAACAAAGGCACTAAAAAGTAAACAGAGGAAACAAAGTTTCTCCATTTGTATCTATTGTATTGTACCAGGTTCCACCAGAGATTACAACTGGGCACCATTTTTTCAATTACTTCCATTCCATAAACAGTAAATAATTCTGCTACAAAAACTGCTGCCTCAGTTCATAAGATTTTGCCTAAACAGTATTTGTCCATATAATTTTTCTAGAAATTGCTAGAGAATTTTCAATCCATCTTTTTAATAATCCACCTTAAAATCCACTTTAAAAATGTGTTGATAAACCTTTTTTGGTAATACAGAGCTGCAAAACAGGCCACAAACATTTTATATGACACAGTTAATAATGTAATACACAAGGGTTCCCAATATTTTAAACTCTATCCATGACTGTGTAGTGCAGCATCCTATATCTATGGAAATATTCCTTACAAGGAGCCAACTCTAATTTAAAACATCATGGATTGAACCCTGTTGCACTTGCTAACATAAGTGTAAGGCAATAGGTACAGACAGAAGAAGCCTTTTCAAATCAATGAAATTTTTACAAATACAAATGCTCATGCACTTGGTCATAATTAAGTTTGTAAAGAAATCTATTTTTACATTTAATCATGCAAGGTTCATCCAGTCCAAAAGATGATGCATCTTGTACTTGAAAATTGAAATGGACTTCAAGTACACTTATATAGCTGAAGGGCAATACAACGCACTGATTCAACAGTTCACTTTGTACACATATATTGATGACAGTTTAAAAAAGGTTGTTTTTCATGTTAAAATGGTAACATAATCAAATCTGCAACAAAATGTAATCATAACACAAACTACAAAACAATGTTACAGTTAATTTCATGGTTATGAACTTCATTTGTCAGACTGTGCCATCTAAACCTATAATTCCATTTCTATTGATCTTTAACCACAGAAACCACAAAAACTTACAGAGTCTGGATGTTGGTGAGTGGGGTGAAGGTGCCATTGGCCAGAGATTGGATTTTGTTATCATACAGAGACCTGAAATTGAAAAAAATGACAGACATGCATTTTGTCTTTCCAACTTATTACCAAAAATTAAGAACAGCCACTGGTATGGTTTCAATATGTTTGATCCTTTTTCAAGTAATTGCTCTAAAAATACTGATTTCATACTCAATAACCTCATTCAATATACATCTAGTTCAAAATTGAAATGCAGTTTTCACTTTAGTATGTCCAAACAGTATTTTTGAATACTTACAACAAGTTCAGCTGATGCAAATCTTTGAATGTGTCCACTCTCACGCAGGAGATCTTGTTAGCATTCAATAGACTAAAAGCAAAAAACATTGAATAAAATTACAATAATTCAGTAATTAATACTCAAATGTTAATAATTCTAAACAACAAAAGCTTTAGTAGTGTAAGAGTCAATTATTTCAGGCCTATATGGTTTCTTAGCTGTAGTGGCATATACAGGGTAGAACACTTCCCTACCCTGTAAGTGCAACTTAAAGGAAATACCATTGAAAATGTTTATTAACTTTTTAGCATCTGATCTTCCTTTATGGGAACATCCTAAAGAAAAAATTCAGTGCTTGCCAAAAGCAATTTTTTCCATACATACACCATTGGTCAGCTGAAGGGACAGTTCTTGTTTCCACATGAATGGAAAATCAGAGATAATAAAACAACCTGTTAATTCAAAACAGTATGTTCCAGTGCAACAAACAAATTTTGCAAAAATGGAAAAATTAGTTACAAATCACAGCTTGGCCAACTTCAATGAAAATTTTCAACTCTGAAATGCACCCTATGATTAGACATATCTGCTGGCCAGCTTGGTCATAGAGAGACAAACAAGTGATCCATTAGAATTCGATATAAAAGACTCATGTATGGTAGTTAGACATGTTTAGCAATGTTGAAAAGAAAATGCTTGATGAGCAAATCGGTTTGGTCAGTTGTAAAGCTATGCATAGCACAACTACTGGTCATTCTGGTGAAGTAAAAAGTTTACCCAATGTCTTCAAACTAAGGTTGTACTGTTGCAATTAGATAAAAAAAAATTTGGATTTTCCTTTTGGAAATACCCTTAAATCTGATTTACTGAAAAAAAGCTAGTTTTATATGAATTTACTGTAAATATGTTTGTCAAATGTACATTCCTGATGTATAAGGTTTTATCGAACTATTTGTAGTCGAACATTCAGATTAGAGACATTTTTTTGAAATCTAAAGATGTGTGCAAAAGCATATCCATTTCTGTATGATATCCATGCAGCTAAGCCAGACATGGCCTTAGGCGAGAGTCAATACTGATCAAACACTGTTGCCCAGATCTGATCTTATCGGTATGTTTGCTCGCTTCTCTTCATCTTTTACTATTACTCGGGTCACCGAGTCAAAAAAGAACAGGCAACCAACCCTTGAAACTTCTACTCTTGCAGTTCAAATATCAAGCACTTTCTGTTGACACTTGATCATCAATTGATACCTGTAGCGCTTTTATAAACCAGAGACTTTTAAAAGGTGTCAAAATGAGGCCCCAAAGCTGAAAGTTATGTATTTGCAGAGAGCGTTATGCAACCAAATGATGCATTATGCCAGTAGAATGACAAATGAGGTGACTTGAGTGGTATAAAACAGATAAAGAAACTATTTATTTACTTGGTTTGAAATAGCAGTAGGAGGTGTGTCAAATGAAGTATGCAGAAACTGATGAAGTTTTTAGAATGGTTTGATATGTCTTTGAGGTGTGACAAAACATATCTTGGCTAACACAAAAGTGTCTGCAATCCAGACTGAATGTTATATGGCAAGCAGAAAAGCATGACTTGACTGAAAAATACATACGGCTGACAACACAGCTATTTAACAAAGAGATTTTTTAGAGCTTGCAATTGTATCGTGCAACAATTGTTCCGTAACATGAAATCTTGCACACCCTCTGTGCTTCTTATGTCAGTTACTTCAAAAACAAAACAAACAAACAAACATGGAACAAATGGGCATACATGTAACAGTGAAAATTACAAGTCGTGGGGTGTAAAAACCAAAACTGCATTTAATAAACAAGCATAAGAATTAATAAACTGCTATAAAGATACTCACAGAAGTTGGAGGGATGTTAATCCTTTGAACACTCCAGGCGGGAGGTCACTTATCTTGTTTCCATACAGAACCCTGAAGGAGAAATATAAATTACATATTGCAACAATAAAGTAAGAGTCATTTTAATCAAAACAAACTTTTGGGGTGAACCAATTCAACTCTTTCATTAAATGTTTTTCTACCATTGGTCACAACAATCACAAGTTGCCACCTTGGATTCTCATATTTTCTAATTAGGAAGTTTCTATTTCAATAGACTCTCTGACTACAGGATCACTGAGGGTGCTACTTTATCAAAATAGTCCACTACAAATAAATTAATGCCAATTTGAAAATGAATACAAGTATGGTCAAAAATAACAGCTTGGTAGGGGTTTTGCTCTTTTGTCTCCTTTTTGTAAAAACTGCAGCCAAAGAGTCTGTGGCTGAAAGGAAGAAATAATGTTGGCAACAAGTTTAATTAAAAGATAAATTGGAAAAAAATTAAGTCTAAACCAAATACTTAATGCAAGGAGAAGTTTTTTTTCTTAAGTCTGACTTAAAGTATATATGGACTGTTCTCAATTTTTACCCCACAACTCTTTTCCCCAGCTATGTATATAACCAACATGCTACATGCAAAGTACAAAAATCAACTGAAAAAAAAATCACTGTGTATCATGTCCCACTTAAATGATATTTTATTATAAAAACTGACCAATAAATACCTAGTAGGTCAACATTTTTTTAAAAGCTGGAACAAATAAAAAACAAATTGATACACGGTTAGTTTGTGAAAAACTTAATTTTACCTACAGTTTCAATAAAATGGTATCAAATTACTTAAAAGGTATGAATAGAAGAGAGTTGTAAATGTTGACAGGAATTTGTGGCATTATACATTTATATAATAGAGATGAATGGATACCTATGTTGATACAAAGCATCTACCAAGACCCTGAGGCAAAAACTAGATCTTTTAAACTGTCACGGATTCTGAATACACAGCCTAATGACATTATGGAATTTTAATTCAAATAAATCAGATATTTGACATTTTCAGTTATGTAGTGCAATATCTGTTTCATTTTAGAAGTATATGTACAGGCTTAACCACATCTGATCGGCATACTTAAAACGTTTGGTTTTTTTTTCACATCAATAAACTTTAGCAAAAAAAGTAGCTGTGAAGAAAATGAATGTAAATGTTTGGTGTTGAATAATTAAAAGTAGTTGTTAAAATGCAGTAGCCCTGAAAAAAGGGTCAAGTTAGGTAGCAGATATCAACAACCTAATAATTTTTGCCAAACATCAGAAGAAAAAGATTAAATTGAGTCAATAAATATACCAAAAAGTATATTTCAAAAGTATGCATCTGTCATTAAACACAATGATCTAACTACTAGATTGTGTCTATGCAGTATCAAATTTCTCATCAACTGTAACATATCCCCATTTCACAGTATACCACACCAAAACACAGATGTCATAAATGTCAAACCATTTAGCATAAAGAGAGTAGAGTCTTCAAATCAAGAAGGGAAGCACATATTGTCACCAACTTGAGAGAAAAGGGGTTGGTTACAATATCCATTTGTTACAAAAATTTGTTATCTTAAGTTACCAATCTCTGTTTCCACATGAATGAATATGCGTGGAGCCAGTGTAAAGTTGACACAGCATAGAACTTTTGTCAGAAAAAATGTCAACCATATTTTTCTTATCAAAACTTTTTGTGCTTCTTATCAGTTTGCTCTATAGTTTGACTGGCACCAGGTACATAAACAACTGAAAAAGTATCAGAAATTTGATCAATCTCACTGTCACGAGAAAGCTAATCATAAAGTGTTAGAGTAATTAACAGAGACAAAAAGTTTAACTCTATGACAATTGTGGGTGGCCCTTTTTCACTTTTTATCGTATAATATACACCAGGAAAATACTATCTGCATCCAAGTAATTGGTAATAAATTGTTTAAAATACCTACCAGTATATAAATAATAAAAAAATCTGCATGCCATTTTGTAAGATAATGAGTTTAACTACTTACAGCGAGTTGAGTGACTTAAGCCCAGTGAACGCATCCTCAGCCAATTGAGATATTTGGTTATTACTAAGGTCACTGTAATAAAAAAAGAATAAAACTCATGAAAGACATGACATTGCTTTAATCATCATAATTTTTAGAACTGAATATCCCACGAGTAAAATCAGTTTATACTAAACCATAATCAAAATATTTTTACATTTACTCACTAATGTTATATTTTTCTAACACAGAAACAGTTTCATGCTTTTATTAATTTCTGAAAACAATCCAATAAAGCAGGCTGGCGACATCGGGGCTGTGCCATCAAAGGCTGTTGGCTGATAAAAATTCTTTCTTTTTGTTCTCAGTTTTTATTTCAACCACAAATCCTCACCTCCCAGGTTCACACTCTGACCATTGGACTGACAGATCAATTCAAGCCAAGGTGGGACAAATATTTTCCTTTTCTTATTCATACATATTAGTTTTGACAATAATCTAATGCATGTTTGGACCTTATGAAAAAAATAATTCTACTTCTTTAATTTGCACATGTTTAATCTCCAACAAGCATGTGTTTACATAGATCCCTTTTCTTTCATAAAAAGAAATTGGCGGTAAATCCAGTCCCTTTCAACATGCATAAAAGAGCTTAAGTCCAATCAAAACATTACGTGCCTTAACTGAGTGGTACAGGTGGAAGTGATTGGATAGTTTCTTGATTAAATTCTACATGTTTGGATCACTTCAGTACATAATCATGGAACTTTTCTTAGCTATTAATTGACATTTTTCAAAAAACCAATCTTTTTTATTGTAGTATACTACTTTAAATACTTGAAGATATAAGAAAAGAAGATTCGATTTGAGAAAATTACATTTAAAAAGAAAAACTCACATCCTTCTCAACTTCTTAAAATCCACAAATGCTCTTGATGGAATTCCAGTAATGTGGTTGTGTTCAAGTCGCCTGAAATGAACAAAAATAAACAAAGGTGGTATAGAAAAAACAAATAGTGACAGGATTCTGACCAGTTATGCCTCACTGCACTTAAGTGTCAATGAACCATGTGGCACAAAATCTGAATAGATGAAAATTGTTCTGGTCAGAGATTTAATCATGCATCAGAGATTAAATTCCATCATTAACACATCAATATCAAAAGAAAAAAGATCTGTACCCATTTGCATTAATGCATATACCATATACATGTGCCCATATTAACTTACTCCACCCGTTTATTTTGCATAGGGAAATGCAGTATTTTTATACATTAATTGCTTAAAAGCTTAGAACACAATAGTATTTTTACTTCTTCAATCACACTAAGATAAAGATAGAATTGTACATAAGTCTTATGTTAGAGTTTATGTTTGAAACAGAAGCCACCATGTTCATCAGAAAAAGCCCTTGATTTGTGAAATGGCTGAAAAGTTTTGACCTGTGTTTCAAATGTGTCCTCCAATATGAAACTAAATTACAATTCCACTTTTAAAACAACTGGCTGAATAAAAAAATACTTTTATATCCTTCACTTACAGTTCTGTGACATGTTCTGGGATATTATTTGGGATCTGCTTCAGCCCTTTATTTCTGCAGTCCACAATACTTTCTGTGCAGACACATTGGTCTGGGCACACAGAGTCCTCGGGTAGCTGGCACGTTCTGGTCAAGGAAATCTCCATCCCTGCAAAATTATTTTTATTGTCTTAATTGAAAAGAATGTATTAACTGCATTTTTATATAAAGAAAAGAATATACTTTTTTTTTTGCTTCTGTCTTAGAGTAAAAGTATGTTTCAGTTAATGAATAGCTATACTTCTGACAGAAATGTGTTGACAATCAGGTTAATGATATGTACTTGTACTAGTAGATCCCTCTAAGTGATTGAGAGATATTTAAATCAGATATGTGAACATAGTGACTGTTTGCAAAATTCCCCAATATAAAAAGACTTAAATAAACAAAAAATTTGAAGAACTTATGATTAATAAAATGTTTTTCAAGTATTGAGTAGCTCATGCGACAGATCATTACCATTGCATTTGAAATCTGAAGCCTGAAGTTCATCGATCTCTTTGTTCTTCAAGTGCTGTGGAGAATGACACCTTGTGAACAATGCCAGCCTGGGATTCCATCGCAGCCAGTTGGCCAACCATGCCAAGTGACAATCACATACCAAGAAATTATCAGCAAGTCGTCTAAAAAGGAATAAATGATCATTTTTTCTTTTTAATTTTTTGTAAGGAGTTTGTTTCACTAAAACTGGGTTAATTTTTTTTATCTCTTTAATCTGGTGATGGACATTTTCACTCATTACAGCCTACACGTATCGCTACGAGTATAAAACTAGCGTGTGAGGTCGAATTCTGGAATTATTGCAGATCTAACCTTACCCAACTCTCAATTTCTTCATTTTCACGAATAAATCTCTAGGCAGGGTCGTCAAGTTGTTCTTATTTAAAGTACTGAAAATAAATCAAAAATCACTTATAAATCACTGTTTAACTAAATGCTTTAACTAACTTCATGCCCCCCCCCCCAGGAAAATGAAATGAGGTCAAATAACAGGTCTCAAGTAATAGATAAAAGGTAAATTGAGGATAAAAAATGTAGATAAGTAAACTCTTAACGGAACAGAAGAGATTAAATTTTTTAACTCTACGTCACTTTATCATATCTATTTAGAAAGCTCCTCTATCTTTAAATATATTTAAGCCAAATGAACAAACAGATCAACTTATTTAAACCTCAAATTAAAAGGAGATTCCCAAGAAATGTACACACATGCAGTGACTGATGAAATTGTGAAGTGACGCGAAGCAGTTAAGCGTAAGTTCTAGATTTCCTGCATTTCTTTTGGATTATGAAGAATAAAGGCTTTTAATGAAGTTACTTTCAACGAACTTTGTGTGTAATAGGAGAATAAAATATATTGTGTTTTGTAAAGATGGTAAGGAAAAAAGAGAGCTTGTAAGTTGTTGAGATTGTTGAATGTCGGCACACTTACAAAATCTCGACAGCCGTCATATCCTTGAATGCATTGTCAGCAATGCAGGTAATTTGGTTGTTATCAAGTTGCCTGAAAATGATAATAAAAAAGTATGTTTTCATATTCAAAGAGCTTAATATTGAGGTAACTTTCGTCCAGTCATTTCAGAGATTTAGACTCCATTCCCATAGAGCACATTTAGAACAGATGATCTGACTCTCTCCCTACCTCCACACACGCCATCCCTACAAACACCTAGCATAATTAAACCCGGGGGGCTGAGTTTTAATCCATTTAGTGGTGGAGTGTGGAGCCAGGTAGACCACAACAGGAATTGGCAGCCTTGCTTTCAAGTGGGTCTGTCCAGTCATTTCAGAGATTTAGACTCCATTCCCATAGAGCACATTTAGAACAGATGATCTGACTCTCTCCCTACCTCCACACACGCCATCCCTACAAACACCTAGCATAATTAAACCCGGGGGGCTGAGATTTAATCCATTTAGTGGTGGAGTGTGGGGCCTGTGGAGCCAGGTAGACCACAACAGGAATTGGCAGCCTTGCTTTCAAGTGGGTCTGCCATGTTTGATCTGTGGATCTGTTAGTCTGCGGATCACCTTGTTCTGAATACCCTCATAGACACCATTGATCAGCGTATATGGATCCAATTTTATGGGGACATTCACTGAGTGAAAACAAGTTAACTGAATGACACACCTTCTCTTGTTTCTTATGCACTCGATTTTCTGTATTTTACTCAACTCCAGGAGGAGGCGTGTCATTCAGTTACTAGTAGGTTGATTGCACTGAGTGAGAATCCCTCCAGGGTTGGATCTATCTACACAGACCAATGGTGCCTACATGCATGGGGCCATACACATGGAATATGTGAAACAAATGCAGGATTTCCATGGGCCTCAGCTGTAAAACATGGGGATCATTGAAAAAATGTAAAACATGGAGATCAAGTGAATAATTAATAAATCTATTCTTATCAGGTAGTTGTCTGTATATTTATATACTAGTATAGTATTTAAGTTTACTGTATGACTACAGGCTGAAAAATACAAAAAAAAAACATTCTTGCATTTGAAAAATAATTGCATTTGAAAATGATTTATATATTTGTTCCTTTTTATTCCTAGATACTTACAGATTTTTCATGACATCCAGTCCAATAAATGTCTGATCTCCAATAACTTGGATTTTGTTGTCACTTAGGTCTCTAGAAATAAAGGTAGGTTGATTGTTAATAGTGTTGGACAACAAATAATTTTTTGCAATTTTTAGTTTTTTACACACAATAGAATTTTTTCAAGGTGATGTCCCTTAATCTATGCATTTGAAATTTGAATACAAAATGTCACAATTTTAGCACAATTGCTCAGAGAAAGATATAGAGAGAGGCAGACATCTGTCAGAATGTTGAATACACATCTGTGTGCATGGGTGAGCAGTATTTTAGTTATGCTGAACAAGATCTTTCACATCATTCTTCATTTTTGACAAATTTCACTGCCCAATTTACAGTAATTTCACCACAAGTGGTCTTATTCATTTGAAAATTAAGTGCCATGATTTCTGTTCATGAGCAGTGAACCCTTGTACAATAATGTCTTGCAGTTAGACATGCTAGCAGAGTCTCCAGTTTGTAGGTGCTTTATATTCATTTAATAGGTATATACATTTCATGTGCTTTTTATTCTTATATTTGTCAGGAATTCTTTTCTTTAATTCCACCATATTTATCAGCTAAGGTTCCTATGCATTATATTCTTGAGATGTCTTGTATTTCTTGTTCAGTTTTTTTTCCTTCTTGTGTCTGCCTTATCAGTTTTATTGACACATTCTTTATAAATACTTTTTGTGTGTTACAGATACATCTTGTGATGGTGACATCCTAAGATGGAAGCAGAGACAACAGAAGATTGACCTTGGCAAACAAGTGATACCCTTTTCCGGAAGAGGGAGGAGAATGATCCATCAAAGAGATGATTATCTGCTTATCTCCCTCCTACGATTTGTCCTTACAGCTTTGATGGATGCTGTATCACCTAAGACAAGACACAGAAGCACCGTGGGTACAAATATATTGATATAGAAAGAAGATAATGATCATAACAAAAAAACCTTTTATTTTCTTAAAACTGTTAATTTTTAATTAATTGATTGTTTTAAAGTCAGAAAATTCATAGCAAATTAGTTGACCCTGCATGCATGATTTTATGTATCTTTAACTTTCATATTTTCACCATGCCCTAAAGGCATGTCTGTATCTGCCATGGAATGTTTACTGATCTGTGTGTTGAATTTTAAATTTATTCTGTATAAAGCTTTAAAAGGTATTATAATTGACAAGTGCTTGAGGCAAGATTACACTTTCATTCAGAATCATTGCAGTAGTAAGTGTCAGTTGAAGGAACATGTCACACAAAGTCAGTGTTGATTCTTTGCAGCTTCATTTCTTAACCAGGTGGTAAACCTGCTTGCTCACACTGAAAAGAAGTTGTGGTACTATACCTCGGTGCTTCATTTACTCCCTGAGACGCAAATGCAGTGTGTGATTTTTTTTCAAAAAAAAGGGGGGGGCGGGTCAGTTAATGTAGTTGCATAATGAGAAATCACTAAATGATGCACAGCCTGTACAAACAGTCTCTTTTCTTCAATCCACTCCCAGTTTAGTATGTCATCTTATTTACATTTATAATTAAAAATTTTATGGTTCCCTGAGTGATTTAGCTTATCCCATGCTGATTGCTGCAGAATTGTAGTTTTATCAGCCACACATGTATCCTAGCTATTTGTAACCCAAAAAAGTCATTCTTTAACAAAGACCACACAGATATCCATTGTTACTTGCCTGAATCCCCTGCGGCAATGTGAACTATAAGCCACATGACATAAGATAGTTGTCCAAGGTGTGAGAAAATCTTGGCAGATCACATCTGTATATGTATAGGTGTAAAATGGTTCTTATTGTTTCGATTACCAGCACTTTACTATCTTGATCTGCTGTTATGCCACACCTCTTTGTTAGGAAAATAGATTTTCTTTTAGAGGGCGGTCTAGCCTCAAGCACTCCGCCTTAAGGTAGAATCAAACTAAAAACCTAGATGGACTGCCTGCCTTCAGTTTTATTTCAAGCTTTAACAAGTTGTGTATAATTATTTTGTATTGTCTTACCAGAACCTTTCGTTATGCTTAGAAATTGTTCAGCATAGTCGAATTCACACAAAAGCAGTTGTACAAATACTTGAAAAGCATTTTCACGTTCTCTGTCCTAAAGTCTTTTTTTCTTTGTGTGTGTATGTGCTATTACATGAATTCTTTCAAGTCTGGATGATTTTTTTCTTTTTCCACATGTCAAGCTGGGGGTGCTTTGGCTGGAACAAATGTCTGCCGCTACTGTTTTGAACTGGAGTGCATGGAAATCTGTCAGTGCCCTTTGCTGCACGGCCGCTGACTCATGTCTGTTTATCAGTTGCATAAGATTACGCTGCGATGCTTAGCTGACCCCCGGAAGGTGGTCGAAAATGTCGTCCAGACCTCACTCTCCACGGGGTTGTTTGTGTAAGTTTTTTAGAAAAACAAACAAATCATTTTCTTTGTTTTAAATTACATACAGTATGGTGGTCCTCACAGGGCTGCCAACTCCAGTGGTTTGAAGATAAAAGAGAACATTTCAAACAACTTTCTTTGAAAACCATGTGTTGGTTTGCAAGGTAGGGATGTTACTAAGATAATTTGGTTCAGTATAATATTTATGTCTGGAAAATCTGAAGATGCTGTTAAGCTAGTGGCCTGTTTGTTTTAAATCAATGATTTACCCATATTATATTAAAAAAAATTTAGCTTTCCGATATTTTAAAGTGGTAATAAAGGATGTTATTGAAATACATTTTGGAATTTTATTGTTGTCCATTTCTTATAAGTGTTGACATTTACAGTCAATATATAGACACCCCCCCCCCCCCCGAAAAAAAAAAAAGAAAAAGGTTGTTAAAGTTTAGATATCTTTGAGTGCACTATATCAAAGAGTACATTTTATATATTACTTAAATAGTTTCTTTGAATCTGTAGGGCAAACCCTCACAAGCACAAATGACGAAAATATTTGGTTTCAGTTTGAAAAAGGGAATAAAGTACTTCCGCTGTTCAGTTCTGAATTCAACTAAACTTATGTTGTTCAGTGAACTACACAACTGTAGTTCAATCAAAACATTCAGAGCAGATGAAAAGAGGAATGCTTCTTCTTACATACTTGCTTGCACTGACATTGTAATCACAAAGCCCAGTTAGCAGTGGTTTGATAACTTTTAACATTTTCATTTGAACATGGACAAATAAAATGTCCAGTGAAATTTTAACTCACCACCTTTAATTTTCCAACCCATCACCTTCAATTCAATTATACTTGATCTTACTATATATTGGGCTTTCAGTGGTTACTTCAGGAATGTTTTTATTTTGAAACCAGAGTATTAATACAAATTTAGGATTTCAAGGTTCACTGTAGCTGTCCACTTAGTTTTGTATGTTTGTGTTCATTTGAATAGCATATCATTCTGCTTAAGATTCTCTAATGTACTCTTTCCCATTATTCAATTTCTTGTTGAATATGTGTGCAACAAGGTGGAATTATCGACTATTTTTAGAATTATTTCTATAATTTTTGACAGTTTCATGCACAAATACAAAATATTTTCAACATGTATAGTAAAGTAAGGGAAACTGTTACTATTTCAGTCCATCATCAGTACATGTCCCATTATTTGTTGCACGTATACATATGAAATATTCTTTCATGTTTTTTTTTGCAGTAATAACTTTATGAACAGTTATACAATTATGCTGGTGCTATACTGTTATATCATTGGGTCATAAACAGCCAGAGGCCAGTAATAAAGGTTAACTTGGAGGCTTAGAACATTTGACTTTTATCCTTGTGTGCTTTCAGGCCATTGCTAGCAAAAGCACACTATGGAAGCAGAAAGAACACACACCTCGTAGATTGCCCCATTGACAGTGGTGGTATACATGAACTAGTGTCCTGCCTCATTATGCAACTCTCCAAACACGGTCTGGCTACTGTGACAAAAGATGGCAAGTTGACACCTGTGGCCAACATAACAGGTGAGACATTGACACTTTTGTAACATTTGTGTCAACTTTTGAAGTCGCAGCTTTCATGCTGTTCTCATGTGCCTTATTCAAACTAACAACATTATATTTGCTGGTCTATCACAACACACACATTAATTGATGGTAGATGAGATTGGTTTATATGTAAATCACAACAGAAGCAATGTTTTCCTACCCCCCACTCAGTCATATAATGACATGACAGAAAAAAAGAATAAAAGGTTTCTTTGTATGGTTCAGGAGGGTAAAAATGTGTGTATTAGGAAAGGTCTGCGAGCGTCATCATTTCCTTTGACTGATCAGTACTGGAATTTATCAGATATCAAGGTTATCACTCCCTAGTCTTTGATGTTTAGAAGGGGGTGGAATTGCCCCATTGTTTTCTATAAAATGTATTTCCGTTACTCCCTTAGGCATGCAAAGGTTTGCTTGGTTACTTGAGATATTGGGTAAAATCGTGAGGTTTTCATGTGTTTTCTTTAAGCTGTTATGTAACCTTTTTTACCTTGGAGTTGTGCAAGTGCAATTTCTTGTGGTCTATACTTGTCATAACCTTCAGCTTTCTACCTTAACCAGGACCACAAGGGGATCAAAGGGGTTGTTGTTTGGAAGTTGTTTTACTGTTGTTTGTGCATCTGTCCAGGGAGAGTATATGCTTCTGACTTTGAAGTNTTTTACCTTGGAGTTGTGCAAGTGCAATTTCTTGTGGTCTATACTTGTCATAACCTTCAGCTTTCTACCTTAACCAGGACCACAAGGGGATCAAAGGGGTTGTTGTTTGGAAGTTGTTTTACTGTTGTTTGTGCATCTGTCCAGGGAGAGTATATGCTTCTGACTTTGAAGTGAATTTTTTTTTACCTCCTGTTTTCTTTGTGCGGGAGTGAAACACCAGCTTCCAGCAGCAGGTCTCCGTACTTAATAAGAAGTATGTTGAGATAAGTGGTCAGGATTGTTTGCATTATACATTACTGAAGCTGCTTGGTGCTGCCTCTTGGAGTGTGGATGTTACAGAGATTTGGGCAACAACTGCAAAAACCCATCAAGGAAATAAAAAAGAACAGCAGAGAAAGTCACAAAATGTATCGGTTTTCATGTAAGAGATATGAATATTAGTTTTTTCTCTTTCTTCTGATTCCAAGACTCTCCCCCTGCAGAAACCACATAACTTAACTTGACATTTGCTGTTTATCACTAAACTGTTTAACCTCTGTGGCACCTAGAAGAGTAACAATTTCTCACAGTTTCATGTTAGTTTCTTCTAGTGTTTTTGGTATCTGTAACACAGTAATGTTGTAGAAATGTTGGATTCTGAAACATCCACAGCACTCATTTGATTATAGACAAGACCAAGCTACCTATACAGCTAAATGGCATATTGCAATCTGACAAGTTTTCTGGAAAAACATTTGTATTTTTTCTTTATTGCTGTGAAAAAAAAACAGATTCCCAAATTTCATTTTATATAACCTAGGCATGTATTTAAACATCCTTTAAATAAGATCAGGGTCATTTTCTTTAAATTTCATATTGTTATTTTTTACTCTCTCGACACTAGTGCTTAATCAGTATGAACTCTCCCACAATTTCAATGGTATTAATACGATTATGCTCAAATGCAAGCAGCCTCCGAACAGGCCACTTTGCCTTTTATATCTGCTGTTTGAATCCCAATTTGTACTTGCACTTTGTAGTGGCTTTGTGTGATTGTGATCAGATGTGGGCTGCTGTGTTATCTTCATAATACAGTTTGTATTCTGTTACATTTTAAATGCCAGCTGAAAAGAACAAATCCCAACTTGCATTTGCTGCTTGTCATTCAGTGCTTCCTTTTAAAGGAGAGTGAGTAGATGCAATTTCTGATGCATTTTCCTCTACAGTAAACAAGAGTTAATAAGAACAATTTAATCTAAATCTCAGTCTAACCCCTCACCTCACCCCACCCCCCTTTTTTTCCCGAAGCCTGAAAGTTGATGGTGGATGATTGTATCTTCAGTTTAATGCAGAAATCACTGTATTGAAGAAAATTTTAATGTAATAATTTTTGAAATATGTTAGTTGTAAAGGAAGTGACGTAAGTCAACAATTGAACATGCAGTAAATAAGGTGTCCAAAGACTACAGAAAAAAATAATTTTTTACTGTGTGGATTATTTTATTCAAACAACTCCCTTTATGTTCACCACCTCCCCCCCAAAAAATATTACACTAATTAATCTCATCTGTTTTTAACTAATAGAAGGTGTGATTGCTCTAAAAGTAGAATTGCTTAATTTAAGTCTGCTGAAAGTGTGGGAAACTATGCTTAAACCAGAATTTCAGTTAATTGTTTCAATGTCAGCCAATGAAAAGCAGCCTGAGTAAGATGTATTAATGAGAAGCAGGTAAAAATAGTTGTTTATCGAGCTATTGTTTGTGGTTTTAGATTAGTTTGCCTGACTGCTATGTTATTATGAGTTGTTTTTAGTATTGTATTGGTCATTCCTTGTGGTCAGCCAAGCCCAATGCTACATTGCCACACGAGGACTTGTTTCCTGTTGTGCTCCTGTGTGGCATATCTTAATTCTAACTTTAAACAACTGAGATAAGGGCTGATACTTTAATCCAACAAAGTGGCTTACAATGTAAGCACTGATTTATTAAAGATCAAGAGAAGGGGTAATCTGGCTCCAGCCAAGTGCTGATAGCAGATTTTTGTTCCAACTGGAACCGATTTGTAATGTGTTTAAAACAAAATTTTGATGGATTTGAAATTGAAAATCTTAGTTTTTAAATTTTTGATTTTCTTATCAAGGTAATTGGTTACTTGAGCCCTATTCATACAACTGAAAACCCATTTTCTCCAAGAGCATGCTATCCAGAGTCGACTATAGCAATGCACTTCTGCTGCCTTTGCTGCAGTAGCTCAATGATGATTTCCCCATCTTGAGTTTAACTGCCATATTGCATTATATATGAAGAAAATGATAAAAATACACATTAGGCTGACTGGCAACCCAGCCAGATCAAGCAGTTATCTAAGCAAACAAAACCTTGGGGAACGTTTTGAGTGTTTTGGTACAAATGCAAATAAAAATTGATTGCAATGTCACTATGCAATACATTCAGATAAGCAAAATCATTATAAAAAGAGGTGACATTTATGGCAAGAATATCAATAATGTCATAGCTGAAGATCTGGAAATCATTAGGTACAAGTGACATGCCATAATAGTAATGGAACTCATGTAATAAATGCTGTTATGTTGTCTAGACCTGTAAATGTGGTGGGCTGGTCAGATCAGATCCCATGCTGTGCACATCACACCATTACTACATCCCTGCAGTGATAAGGGGGAGAGTTGGTGAGATATTGGCATCACTAATTATATGCTCAATTGAAATCTGTTATGCAAGAAGGCAATTTTTGGGTCTCTAGCACATTATTCCCCCCTAACATGCAATCTACCACATGGACTGATTTGTTTACAAGCAGGCCTTGAACACCAGATGTGTGGAGTTCCTCCATCTTTTCTGCTACACACAGAGGAATGGTCTGGTACACTAACCTATAGCTTTGATTTTGAAACTACTGGGTACAGATTCCTTATTTATCATCATCATTGTCACCAAAATGTTTCAATCAGCCTCTACATACTTTCTGACATGTAGGAGAATTCGTATTTCAGAATATATGTATCAAATTACCTTATGAAAGTATAAGTATCTTCATGACTTATCTAACCACCTGTGCTACAATGTTTACGTCTTACATTCATCGCATACATTCAGCCAATTTAAAACCCCAAAACAGTAATGCCAAATTTCACCAAATTGGGAACTAATAAAAAGTAGAAGGGCTATAATTTTTTCTCAAGTTATCAGATATCTTCCAAATCATCTCCCCATCCACAGCTGAAGAGGCCAGTTCAGATAAGATCAGCAGACGGCAGTTGTCACCTTATTAAGCTACATGCTTGTAGTCTGGACTTGTGCCAGCCAGGTACATGGCACTACTGGTGTTACTGACTTGTCACCACATTCTCTCTAGTATCAGCTGCAAATACTATATACACATTTCCATGTTACCGCCAGTGCCATGTGCTGTCACTTGGAATTAGAATATATCACCTCATTTACGCTTAATGATCAATTAACATTTCGCAGGGAACTTTTATAAGGAGTTTGTTTTTTATATTGGATGGCCAGATGGTAGCTTGAATGTGATCCAAATCAGTTTTATTCTCACTATGAATAATTGATGCTGATACTGTATCTTTCCATGCTTGTATTATGTATAGCCAGTAGCTTTTGCTGCTACGTTTTCTTTCCTTTATTGTGTGTGTTTTTATGATCTATTAGTTCTGATGATGAAGGCTATCAAAGGGGTCAGCATTAAAACCACATTTGATTCTAACACTGAACACCTACCTTTATTGGCTTATCTGAGACCCTTATCAGTCAAGAAGAATATAAAGTTTGGCCCAGACAGAATTTCTTTTTTTGTCGGAAACAGTAAACCTGGACCTTGGTAATTAACTTTGCACTAAGACCAAAGGGGGGTCGACAAGCAAAAAATTTTGTCTGCTGCTTATTTGGTCACATTTAAAAAGAGATGTAAAAATGTCAGGATAAATGGTCCTGAACATTAAGACTGGATGGATTTGAAAACTAATATTGCCTATTTTGATTTCATAATTCAATTTCTGGTTTGTTTTTTCAAGACTCTGTACCTGCAAGGTATGCCAATTGAACAAAAGTTGTCCAAAACCAAGGGTGAGAAATCAACTTTCTCAAGGGTGATGTTGGATTTCAAAGGCGCAGGTCATACCCTTGCAAGTTTCCCTATTGTAGAAAGCAGTGTGACTTTCCAGTATCACCAACACTTCATATTGTATGCTATTATACTTAGATTTGGAACAATTTATGACTAGTCCTTTCTTGGGTGTTTATGAGACCCCCAAGATATGAAAAATATTTAGTTGACAAAAATTTTAATGATATTTTGTGTTCCGCTTATCTGACAAAGCCTATTGCCATTTATTTTCTCTCTATTGTAGTTTTCATCATGGGGCATTTATGATGATAGGGTAAAATTGCCTTTAACCCAAGTTAGTTATTTTCAGACAAAAGTGAATTTCTATGAAAAAATTGGTAGCATACAAAAGCAGTATAATGTCTGTGTTGTGAATTCATTTCTCTATTCAAGTCATCCATGCTTTGCTAGCTGCTTGTACAAACAGATAAATGGGAGTGAAAACAACATCAAAGGATATGAATTTAATAGGTAAATGACATTTACTACCATAACTCAGAAGAGGTTCATAATAAGAGGTCTTGCTAGATCATGTTTTGCCCAAGTTGGCCTATTGTTCTCACTTTACTTCAGTAAAAATCACGGCTCAAATATTTGTGTGTTGCTTCTCAAAATATGGCAACTTAAACTGACAAGACTGTGGTACAAACAAATGAACACGAACTACACAAACAGGCTGGAGGCTGTTTAAAGTGTTTTACACGTTTTTCAAAGCTTTTTTTCTTAAGCCCCTCACTGCTTTATTTCTAACCCAAAAAGCGCAACTTTCATCCCTTTTTCATGTTACCCTATTAAAGTGTTTTGTTAATTTTATGGTCTACGAATGTTTATTCACGAATGCCATCTTATTTTATTTCAACACAAGCACCTTTTGTAATGTCTTTATCCACTGCGAAGTCTGAAATAAGTGCAGCCATCAAGAGGCGGAACCCTTTGATGATCCTGTTCCTCAGAGATTAGATATTGTGAACAGAGTTTCAAAATAAGTGATTTAACCCCTAAGTTTGTTGATTTTTCATATAACATAGGGAACAAGAAGAGTCCTGTTTCTTTACTATCTGTCTGATTTGGAGTTATTTATACCTTACCAATGGGGATGGTGTTAAAATTTGTCAACAAATTCTATAAAGGCAGGAAATTGAAAATTAATGAGCAACATCTAGATAACCTTTGACGATCACCTGTCTCAAAGGAGACAATATGAATGGTGTGTTAGTTTATCATTGCAAAGCTTGAAGTTTGTGGTATAAGGTGTTGTGTACATATTTGGCAAAGTGGTCTGGACAAACTCTTTAAGTTTCATGTTTTCCCTTACAATGAAGTTCCCTTTTACCAATGCAATGTTATCAATTAAATATTTTTTGCCTTTTTTAAATTAAAATTACTATCATCAGTGTTACCTGTGTTGCATGTTTGGTATT
>NW_019775690.1:25370-109427 GCF_001039355.2 Lingula anatina | reverse complement strand
GGATAAATGGTCCTGAACATTAAGACTGGATGGATTTGAAAACTAATATTGCCTATTTTGATTTCATAATTCAATTTCTGGTTTGTTTTTTCAAGACTCTGTACCTGCAAGGTATGCCAATTGAACAAAAGTTGTCCAAAACCAAGGGTGAGAAATCAACTTTCTCAAGGGTGATGTTGGATTTCAAAGGCGCAGGTCATACCCTTGCAAGTTTCCCTATTGTAGAAAGCAGTGTGACTTTCCAGTATCACCAACACTTCATATTGTATGCTATTATACTTAGATTTGGAACAATTTATGACTAGTCCTTTCTTGGGTGTTTATGAGACCCCCAAGATATGAAAAATATTTAGTTGACAAAAATTTTAATGATATTTTGTGTTCCGCTTATCTGACAAAGCCTATTGCCATTTATTTTCTCTCTATTGTAGTTTTCATCATGGGGCATTTATGATGATAGGGTAAAATTGCCTTTAACCCAAGTTAGTTATTTTCAGACAAAAGTGAATTTCTATGAAAAAATTGGTAGCATACAAAAGCAGTATAATGTCTGTGTTGTGAATTCATTTCTCTATTCAAGTCATCCATGCTTTGCTAGCTGCTTGTACAAACAGATAAATGGGAGTGAAAACAACATCAAAGGATATGAATTTAATAGGTAAATGACATTTACTACCATAACTCAGAAGAGGTTCATAATAAGAGGTCTTGCTAGATCATGTTTTGCCCAAGTTGGCCTATTGTTCTCACTTTACTTCAGTAAAAATCACGGCTCAAATATTTGTGTGTTGCTTCTCAAAATATGGCAACTTAAACTGACAAGACTGTGGTACAAACAAATGAACACGAACTACACAAACAGGCTGGAGGCTGTTTAAAGTGTTTTACACGTTTTTCAAAGCTTTTTTTCTTAAGCCCCTCACTGCTTTATTTCTAACCCAAAAAGCGCAACTTTCATCCCTTTTTCATGTTACCCTATTAAAGTGTTTTGTTAATTTTATGGTCTACGAATGTTTATTCACGAATGCCATCTTATTTTATTTCAACACAAGCACCTTTTGTAATGTCTTTATCCACTGCGAAGTCTGAAATAAGTGCAGCCATCAAGAGGCGGAACCCTTTGATGATCCTGTTCCTCAGAGATTAGATATTGTGAACAGAGTTTCAAAATAAGTGATTTAACCCCTAAGTTTGTTGATTTTTCATATAACATAGGGAACAAGAAGAGTCCTGTTTCTTTACTATCTGTCTGATTTGGAGTTATTTATACCTTACCAATGGGGATGGTGTTAAAATTTGTCAACAAATTCTATAAAGGCAGGAAATTGAAAATTAATGAGCAACATCTAGATAACCTTTGACGATCACCTGTCTCAAAGGAGACAATATGAATGGTGTGTTAGTTTATCATTGCAAAGCTTGAAGTTTGTGGTATAAGGTGTTGTGTACATATTTGGCAAAGTGGTCTGGACAAACTCTTTAAGTTTCATGTTTTCCCTTACAATGAAGTTCCCTTTTACCAATGCAATGTTATCAATTAAATATTTTTTGCCTTTTTTAAATTAAAATTACTATCATCAGTGTTACCTGTGTTGCATGTTTGGTATTTAGTAGAGATTTACTTCTGGGATATTTGAAATTCTTTAGTATTGCCTTTTAGATGAATATTTTTTTGTTTGAATTTAGTTTTGTGTTTGTGACCTAGATGATACTCTGAAACTTTCTCCAACAGTTGAGCCTTACTGATAGCATCTAATTCATCCAAGGTGTTTGCATTAGGGAAAATATGATTTGACTTCTGTGGTATACTTTGTGTGTTATCTGATGAAAACCAAGGCTGTATCATTCAACACCAAGTAATTTAAAGATTCTATAGAATTAAAAAGAAAATAAATGGCTGAGTTCATTGATATGAAAAGCAGGGCAAATAATTGGTAGGTTTATAGCATTAGCACTTCTAATCTTTATATTTTGTTATGCTGCCATTAACACCCGAATAAAAAACATTTGATTTTAACAGAAATATTCCATCTTTATATATTAAGTCAATACCGAATAGGGTAATCTGATTGGGCTTCTTTATTTTTATTTCTTTAACAAAAGCTCTTCAGCATTCTGTTAGGTTGTTTCTTTAGTTAACTTCAGGACAGAACAGGTAGAAGGTAAATAGTCCAGTCAACTATACAACTAGTAACAAATTGATTGTGGCAATCAAATTACCACTAGCAATGAAGCGTAGATATCTGGGGGAGATTCTTGTAATGCAAAGAAGTCTGTTTGTACACCTATACTGTTAAGAGATATGGGTGACTTAGTGCAGATGCAGGGAAGGGCTCTGAAAGATTTGTCCTTAGTTCAGGTGTAAATCAGAGACACAAGCCACATTTCAAGTGACAAAACTGTATGTTTTTGGGGACACTGATAGAATATGAATTAGTACCAAAATGTTGATGGTAAACGACCACACAAGCAGTCTTTGAAGCAGTGCTGCAGTTTACGTAGCTTTTGAAGCAGTTCTTCGCCATACCAAAATAAATGGTCTACAATAGCTGTCTTACCACAAATGTGTAACTATTAATTCTGTGTGAAATGAGGCAGAGTCTTAATCAGTCAACTGAAATGACCGCAGGAGTTGAAGCAAATAGTGTATGAAAACAAAACAATAAAGCTTTTTGAACTTTGCCAGCAAGTACAACCTAGCCATGTATGTTATGTAGTCATTTCAGGGTATTCTACAACAGAAGCAGAGTAAACTGAAGGCCTAAGCCCCCCTAAGGTCGTAACTAGAAAAACCAAAATTATGGCGTGTTACATTCAGCTGTTCTTATTAGTTAAAGAATTTGCATCAAAGCAGTAAAAATTAACTTTTCTAATTCTTCACGATCTGTACAAGACATTGAATAAAGAAGTGCCTTTCTTTTGCTCGCACCAAAGTTAGTATCTTGGAACGTGTCATAGCATAAAGTTCTCTTTCTCCTTTTTCTTGTACATATCACATGTGGCTTCATTTTCTCATTTACCAAACCCAGCTTATGTGGCAGCCAAACTGTCTTGTTGCTCAATTATGCAATCATCCCACAAAGATGTGTAGCATAAAAACAAAAGCTTGTATTTTTATGTTGCATAAGTGCGGTTATCATATTTGACAGTGTAGACAAGGTGCGTTTGGTGTCAGGTAAACTTGCTATCACTTCAGCCAGAGGTTTTGGATTTTTCACCCTATTTTTCTTGGCTTTTAGATACAGTCTGAAGCTTGCTTCAATTGTGGTTCCTATGTTTTTGGCACCAAATGGCGTGTATTCATAATTTAATGTAGAGCAACCTATCGTAAAACTTAATTCCCCAAACTCATGCAATCTGGGGAAATGTTATGTCAGACAGCTCCTCATGGGGCGCCTACCCTTTTCTTGACATCAATGTGTGAAAGTGTTTCGTTTGAGATTCTTTTTATAACAATTGAAAAACATTGTATTCTTGTTTAGAGTTAGTTTGATACCTTGAAGTATTTAGAAAAAATACTGTGATGTCAGCACAGCATTTGTACTACTCCCCATTTTTTTCTGGAAACATTTTCCCTTTCCTTTGAACTAGAATTTGTACAGAAAAGCCCTATGATGTCATTACTGTGTTTGGACTGAACCCTTGTTTTTTATTGGATTTTTCTTATGTTTAGAACTAGAATTGTTACTTTTGAGGACACAAAAAAAGAGGAGTAAAAGCCATATGATGTCATCACTCTCAAAACTTCTCTTGTTTCTATTCTTTTTATTCAGACCAGTTGTAAACATTAAGGATACATTTGTTTCCCTTTCATTTTTTATGAAGCTGTTGGTTTAAAACGAAGCTTAAAAACCTTGCTTTTAGAATGGCTTAAAAGCCCATAATGTCTCCCCAGGAATCCCTTAGGTGTTGTGATGGAAGGTAAAATACCATAAGAAAACACAGCAGTTTAAAATGAAGGTTTGGACAAACACAGGCTAATGCACCACCTAACAAACTTGGAACATAGCGTTCCCTGTATTTGTGGCATGTTTCTTATTGAAAGCATCAATTCAGGAAACACCCCTCTGTGTATTGGGGTTACTCTGAACATTATGCTGCAGGGATCTTAAATATTGCAACATTCTTTTCCAGCAATGCAAAATGTAATTTCTATCTGATATTCATCTTTTCAACTAAAGTAGGGTATAGCATGTACCTGCTAAAACTTAAATACGGATACAGAGTACTCTGTACAGAGCTGATTTTTTTATTTCAAAATCCTGACCTTAACAGTTATCATTGCTAGTCAGGTATGTATATTTTTATAGCCTCGCCCAGCAGTACAGGTGGGGAGAAGTATTGCATTTCTGAAACAAATTTCAAGCTTGCGCGAAGGAGATGGCCCCAGGACCTTGTCTTGTTGTTCAAGGTCTAATGGTTACTGTTTGTCATTGTAATACAAAAAAACATTGACAGAATCGGAGACCCTTCACTGACCCATCCCTTGGGGTGAAATGCTACTGTATCTAAGTGGATAGATTTCCTGCAACTATTTCTTTTGGTAAATAATAGAGAGTTGGGAGGGTTTATACACTGGGGTCATAGCACACCTTGGAGGAGCAAAACTTACTTTTATGAATCTCTTGTCCCTCCGTCCGAATTCAAGTCAACAGGCAGCAGTGATATTTCATAGCAGAGGAGGAGTAAACTGAAGATTAGCCACAATTTTAACAAAGAAATCCAGCCATATGTTATTTTTAAAGACAGAATTGACCATTTGATTGATACCTCAGTTCTTCATTTATGCATTATAGCAGCTGTAATCTTTTGATTGTTTTTTAATTGGAGACTTTATATGCATGTGCCAGATGTCTCAAAAATTTAAGAGATAGCTCAGATCTATTAAAAATGTCATCTATATAAATGTTATGTTACAATGGTTCAAATGTTAGAAAACAGAATGCAAATATGCATGAAATTGAGGAAACTTTTTTTTTAAAAAAGGAAGGTATAAAAGAACATGAAAAGCTTGAGAGAGAGAGAGAGAGAGAGAGAGAGAGAGAGAGAGAGATGAACTCATTGTCAGCAGGACATTACCTAAATGCCAACTTAGCAGAAATGTCAGTTTAAACTAGGCCCATATTGGAATAGTGTAGTAGCTTGGCCTCTGATGTTGGTGTCAATTGGGTGTGTAATGGGCAACACACATCAGAATTATTGATGTCCATCAAGACTCAAATGCTTTTACAAGTAGAGCCAAACTAGCAAACATTGAGGTTTGAAAATGGCAATTTGGATAATTCCTTTTTGAAAGGTCACTTTGATATGTGTTTTGGTACGAGATGATAATTAGGTGAGTTAATTAAGGTCTCATTATAAGAGAAAAAATACAGGTGTTGTGTTGACATTTGACCACAAAACAACTTTTTGACCTCATTTTGACCTTCTGTGAACTTGACAGTCTATCAAGTAGGGCCATTAAAAATCCAAGTTTTTTAAAATTATTGATTGAGTTTTAAGATATTTTACATAGATGTTACCATAATACATAAAGCCATCACATTTCCTTTTTGGGGATATAAAAAACTTAAATAGATTGTGTTGAATTGATGTATAGATTAAATTAAATTGTTTGGAGAATTTTCAATGAAAAAGAGATAAAATTATTGCTATGTAATTTTATTTATTTTTTTAAATGGCTGATTTCAAGTATTGGCAGACAACTTGGATTACTATAAGTACCCACCACTTTTAAAGTCTAATTTAGCTGGCCATTGGTTTTATGTCCACCTCTTCTCATTCATCATCATAAGAAGGCCACTTTATATGAGCTTTTCATTATAAAAAAAGAGATGGATGAATGCTGCTACTGTAAACAATAAAACAGGGTGGCAATGACTGATGAGTCGGGATACTGAGATGGAACGGCTAAATATCCCATTGTTTTGCAGCTTCTGTGTTGTTTGAGTAGAGTAAGGGAAGCCCACCCAAAGGTACTTCATAAAATTAACTTCTAGTGTTCTGTTTGTCGTAAAATTTCAATATTGGTGTCTACAGGTGAGACTGAAATCAAGATACCAGGTTTTTCTTTCTCACATGTCAAGATTGTATTTTAGGGTAGTTTTTTGTGTTAGGAGAGCAAAATTTGCTATAAACATTTGCGTCTATCAGGTTTTTTAAAATGAAATGTATCTTTTCAGACTAAACTTAACCTTTTCATCAGAAGCCAAAGCACACAACTGAACTGCAAGGATGTTTAGTATTAATCACTCACAAGTTAATGATAAGATAAATTGTTTATAAACTAATTATGTCTAACCATACTGTGCCAATACAAAAAAAAGCTCTATCTTAGAGTGCTTTCCCAGAGATTTAGATCGATCTAAAGATTAAGTTTTAGATCGACCTAACTCCCTGGGGGTTCACGCTAAATTGCAGTCAGCCGATCAGGCACCATAGTTAATTACCCCCTTACAGCTTTTTAGTAGGCGGGACAGACGCTTAAGCCGGCCAAGCTGACAGTAATCTAGTGAGACTCCCCACAGGGATAGATCGATCTAAAAATCTATGGAAATGGGGTGTTATACTAGTACAACTCAAAGGAGTCTCACTGTGGCCATGGTCAGAAACGTTGTAATAAAATATAATAACCACAACTTTTGGATGTAGATGCTAGTTTTATGTCCCCCTTGCCCCTAAGAACTAATGTTTTCCTTTTTCAAATTGAGTAAAGACATCTTCACAAGGAGCACAGGGGGGTTGCACAATGAGAAATCGCAATCAAGTGCTGAACATCCCAAAATTGGACCTAAAGTACCTTTTGATAAAATAGGTTCTGAAGGTAGGCTACATGTATGACAGTCAGGGCTTTACTGTTTGATGACCCTGGTACAGTTTATAGGAAGTGACAAATTACAATATAGGTGACACTTCTTTATTCATACCCTGGGCATTGATTTTTGTTTTCTATTAGAAGAATAATGGTGACAGACATGCACAGGACTGATTAAAATCTCATTTTACGGTTATGACTTCTCACTTGTATAGGTTTCCCTACCTGCTCTTCATATATTAGGTCTAATATTTCATTTGTTCATAATCATGGACATTTTTTTTTTTTTTTGGGGGGGGGGGGGTTAATGAAACCATAAACTGTTTTATGATTATCATGCACTTGCCACCTGCCTGCTACATATGTTATATGTTGTAATTTGTTTTAGATGATGTGTTCATATCACTGTTAGTGTCACTGCTTTTGCATGATGCAGACAGATAATGTACTATTACACAAAAATTGAATGAAAAGAATTAGTTTGCATGCTATACAATCATTTGATATCGAAAAGAAGGGCTGAACTTGCTTGTTTCATTATGTAATTAACCCCTTTGTGCAAATTTTCTACATGCCACAATAAATTTTTTGCCAAGTGGGCTTGAAAGAAATTTGTCCAGGGACAAAGAATTGAGTATTCATCTGTGTTACTCTAACATCTATCAATTTATCAATGTTGCATAATTATGAAAGTGCCTACTGCATTGTATGTTTAATGGCATAACATGTACATTGCTGAATATGTGTGGATATGCATGCACGCATGCATGCACGCATGTGTGTATGTGGGTCCGTCAAAGTTGTAAGAAAGCCAAGTGAAGCAGGTGCACTGGGATTTCGCTGCTTTACAATTAGTCTTTATGATGCTATGATGGAGGTGTGAAGTGTTTGTCCAACACAGTTGGGAGGCTTCCATTGAGGGGTATGGCCAGAAAGAAACAGGAATGGTTCAGTTTGAAGTGCTGGTGTTATATTACATTAACCTACATCCAAACAATGTTGTTGCCTCTGGAAAGTGGTAGAAAAAGCAGAGATAGTATGTAGTGGGTTACTTAGTAACAAGGCAGTGAGGTGGAGATTTACATGTGATAAATGCGTCCGAAAACTTGTAACAGCTGCAATCTATTTCTCCACATCTTGGACAAGGGCAGGCATAGATGTGAAGTCAGGCTATTTTTAATCAGTAAAAAAAGTGGGCAAATAAAACCCCATCCTTTATCCCTATTTTACATTTGTAACAAGTTAATTCAAACATTCTGCTGTACACGTTTGTCTGACCATCAGCCCTTGCAAGTGCGTGTGAGCCCAGCATCTTAAGGTCCGCTGTTATTTTTAACAAAGTCAACCTGGAACTTATTTTTTACTGTGAGGGACCCTGTAGGGCAAGTGATTTTCTAGAATACATGACCAATTGTGCACTTTGTTGGAGGATTATCAAGTAATTGTACAAAACCGATTCTTGTATTAAGTATCCCTGGTTTGATGATACAGTTTAATGATCTTGTTTTTTGTACAAGCAGAGTATATTTATCCTAGAGTTACATATCGACAGGTCTCTTCCACCTGTTCTGGAGAGTTCACATCCATGTCAAGCTATAATGTCACAAGTAAAACATCAATGCGTTATCAAATATGACTTGATTTCAGCACAGATTTAGTGTTTTTCTCTTTGATAATACAAAAGTTCCTTTGAAATTGGGTCCAAAAACAGTTTTAGTGGCCCTCTGGTCCCAGATAGGTGGCCTGTTAGATACATAGTTGGCCTTTGAGGTTTTCTTTGATCTATGATTTTTATACAAACACAGCTGTACCCATGCTCCTGACAGAATTGCAAGGATTTCTGAAAATTGGATCTTGGAGTGGCTCTCCAAAAGGTGTTATAAGAGCTCTTAACCATAATCAGTTGAAAGAATTTCATGCTATTTTGTCCCAATATGGGATTTTACCTCTGAGGATATTTCACAATTTTAAACTGATAGTCACCACTTTTGTTTGGAAAGAACTTATTGTTGTGGATTTTAAGCAACATAATGCTGCAGAGCTTATTAAGCTTATTGGTATTATTGAAGTGTTCATATGACATTGAATAAAATAGAATTCCAGCAGCACCCCTTATCAAGATCCATGTTATTACTTAAGGATTGGCTTATCTAGGTTGTTACTAATACAACATTTACTGTATATAAATTCTACTGAATGTGTGAACAGTCTGATATGCTTCGAATATATATATCACTTTGATAATGATTTCTTAACCTCAGGATTTTGAGCTGATTGATTCTCTTGTCACGTAAAGGCTCATCTAGAAGAAGAAAAAAATCAAATTCCTTAAAATTGTTTTCAGAGTACAGTAACATGGTAAGGTGTGTTATGGTCTATGTGTCTCAATACATCATCTGTCCTATGTTAAAAGTTTTCACCATCTCCATGATGAAGAATTTGGAGGTCACAACCAGAGCCTGTCAGGGTGGCATAAATAGCTACATTTTCCTTACAGCAAAAATCAATCCCAATTTTTTTGACCTTTTGAAAACCATAGATTGTCATTGCAACAATGGGTAATAATTCAGGAGGTCTTCAGCCATCTTAAATGGATTTCTTTCTTTAATAGCAACCATGTCTCTGTGCAGCTTGGTCCAGACACTGGAGATTGCCAACATGTGGGGAAGGAGAGAATAAACATGTTCACTTTTTACACCAAAATAAAACCAGATTGGCTTCTCGATGATGACGAAAGACGAACGAGTGATGGAATGAAGATATTTTATTAGCCTGGTCTTTATACCTTCAACTAAGGAAATACCATGTTATATCAGGATAAGATATTTGTTCAAAATAGGGCTCCGTTTACACCTTATGACAGCAATAAAACTGAGCACTTGGCATGTTGTCTTGGGAAGTAGAGGTTGACAGGGTTAAGTGGATGCACAATTTACTGTGTATATGTCTGGCAGGGGAGATGGTCTGTGTAGTACATGTGCATCTATCTGTGTGACAAACCAGTAAACCAGCCAACTAGCTGGCTTATATCTATAGGCCCAAGGCTACGAAATGCTGTAGTGCATGTACTGCCAATGGGCTCCTTGTTTCGTTAAGAGATACCATATCTCTGGCTTGATAAGTATAATTTGGAGCCCTGAGTATGGGTAATGATAATACAGTAAAGCTGCTTTATACTTAGTTTACCTAACTGTCACATCGTCCCTCTTTTTATAGAGATTTTACCATTTTACGCCCACTATTATCCATGAAGACTCTGACAAATTTCCAAGATCAATTGGGTGGCATGGGTGGCCTTTGCTGCTGTACCCTTTGAACTAGCTCTTGAAATTTTGGTGACATTCTATTCAAGCCAAGGATAGAATGTGCAAAGAATCAATTGAAACAATGATTGACAGACAAAACATTTACAATTGTTAATTTCTATACCACATTCCAAAGATTATCTTTTCAATTTCTCCTCGAGTTCAAAGGGGATTGTATAAAATGGGATAGGCATTTATACTTTCCAGATGACCAAATTTAAGTAATCCAAGTTTGTTATACTTGTATATTTTTACTTGCTACTGTCAGGTTAACAATGGGGAGTAACCGCCTTTAAATCAGTTTTCATTGTAATTGAATTAAAGATGCCGTAAATGAAGTAAATGAAATAAATGGACTCGAAACTCTATTATTCTTCATGCATTTAAAAAACACCCGCCCAAAGATTTCATTTATGGTGGAGTTTTCACAGCTGTATCCAGGGTAAATAGTCATTGTCCAAAGTAGAAAGTTTTTCAATATCTGGGCTTTCTGTGAAATTTAAGAATTGTTTGTATTGAATTATTAGAAACAATATGTAATTAATGAAAAAGGTCGACTGGAACTTAACTGAGTGTCAGTATAAATCTACAATGCTAATTCACATAAAAATTAATGTTTACCTAATATCTGAGTCAACCTGCTTCAGGAAACTATTGAGCACTTCATTGTTTGAGATATATGACCTGAGATAACTTGGATTTTTTAATCTACTACACATAAATCCATGCCTTAAGAGTCTGTTTTAATAGAAAATTCATTCACCCTATGGTTCATCTTTGAATAAAATTGTTTCCTTCCGTGTTTTGGGCTAATAAACGCACTACAAACTTCTCAACAGTTACACTTTTGGTGGCAGAATTTGCCCTCCAGTTTATTTGCCTCTCTTCTAAAAATTAGTGTCAAAATGCTCAGTACTGGCTCAGATGAATTATGATTTACCTCCATTTTTCCATAGGGGAGATCATAAAAGTCCCTAGAAAGGAAACACATTGTAGAAAAGAGAGACAACATATGACAAGCCATGCTTTAGGTTAGACAGAATGTGTCAGACAGTTGAAGAAAACAGCAAGGGGCAACTAGTTTGTATTTTGTGAAGAAATAAATCATTGAAATAGACTGGCATTGCTAACAGGGACATCCTTGACACCAATAAAACCTCCACAGCTGTGTAGCAGTGTTGTGATGGTGATGCCACTAAACAGTACACTTGGATGAAGGAATGGAAAAGTCCATTGACAGCTACTGTACTGACCCAACCAGTTTACATGACCAATATAAATACAAATTTATACCTTAACAGAAAATCAAGCCTAAAATCTGAATGAATTCAAAAGTGAAACAAGATTTCCTGTATTCGGGGTTCACGGACCAAAATAAAATTAATATTACCTGACTAAGAAAATACAGTGCACTTGCTAGTAGCCTGCACACCTATGATAATTAATGCAGTTCACATATGGCAATTAAAAGTTTTTTTATGTGTGTTTCCTAGAAATACATTAAAATTGAATGTCTTAATTATAAATGAAAATGATGAGCATAAGTCAACCAGAAACAAGCCAGTTGGTCAAACCCGATTTTTTTTTAGCCAAAGAGAATGGACAGTTTCTAGAGGAATGGAGCTCTCCAGCTACTTACCTAGTTTAGTCCATTAGTTGGTATTTCATGCCTCAGTTTGTCTTAGATCTGGCTTTAAGGAAATTTATTTTTAGCTGGGATAACTCTGAGATAGCTACCAAGCCACTAATTTAATCATGAAAGTTAGTAATTATTTCAACTTATCTTGTTAAAGATATTTTAAGTCAATGGTATTTTTCTTTCTTTTGAACCTGTTTTATGCAAGATTGGTAAGATGATGTATTGGGACACCTTGGAATTCAAGGCAGCACCATATGGTATGTTGTCAAAGACACACAAGGTTGCAAATGCTACATGACAGGTCAAAACATTGTACGGTGTGCTCCATTGCCTGTGGCCCAAATTAGTATGGTGTTACTATTATCCAAAGAAATTAAATTAGGCAGGCTTTTTTTTTTAATTGCATAGGTGTGTTCCCCTGGTGTTGACATGGGACCTCTCCCTGATGAATTGGTCGGACTTTTAAAAGGTTGACTTTAAGTTACTAACTTAATGAGATTTTCCTCTTCCTTTAGACCATCATAAGCACTGCTCAGCTGATTTGACGTTTGAAACATTTTTCATGCAAAATCATGATATGTTGATGTTAGAACCGACCTTATTTGTTCACAATTTACCTGGATATAGGAAAATAAAGGTAAATCTTGCTGAAAGGTCCAACTCATTTATACCTGACATTTTCATCCTAAGTTATAAGCTGTCTCATTTAATGAAGCTGACTGCATAGAATTAAGTGTAAAGATGCTAAATTGCCCTGATTGGAATCGCACTCCATCAACCGCGTGCCATGGGGGGAAATGTTAATGGCCAGAGTTTGGGGTGGCTGCTAATACAGACGTGAAGGACATAGACTGAATACCTGATCCATAGGAAATAATGATCCTGCACTGTCAAAATTGCTTATGATGCAGTAAATAAAAAGCAAAGCTTTTAAAGGTTACTTCTTAGCACTGGCAGGGCATTTAGTGCTGACCTGGCAATTCTTTAAGACTATATTTTGCAGACGATATCTATATCTTAAAGGATAAATGGCCTTTTTTGTGCTTGGATTATATTGCTATGTGACTACACATTAATGAGAGATTGCAGCTATCCATCTACAGTTAAAATATGGTATTTGACCTTTTTAAAGATATTTAATTACATTATTTATCTGTTTTTGCAGGGGCGGGTTATCCATCAAAAGAATATTTTATACACTCATAATTAGAGGTAAAATTAAGAAAATATTATCTTTATTATTTTCTCTCCAGGCCCACACAGATTTTAACCCTGGCCATGTGTAATTCAGTGAGTTGTTTTTATGTGCTTGGTTGAAGTATGTTTCATTACAAGAAAAAACAACCAAATACTACTTCAATCTACTCCCAAAATGTATGTTCTTGTGTTTACAAGAGTAAAATAGCTGGATTGCTAGTGGGACTTCCTACTGAGAAACAAATAAGTGACCCACAGTAAATTTGAGTGTAGACATTTCAGCATGTTTGTTCTTTCCTTTGTGGAGATCCTTATGTAGTGTTTCCAGTGAAGTTGGGTTGATATATCTTGGTACTTCTTATCTTGGAATATCATTAAAATAAGGTTACCATATGAAGATAATTTAATAGCATTCAATTTAAATGGTAGTGAGTTTGGAGAATCTAAGGGATAAGATTTGCTTTCTTTGGTGAGCTATAAGTAATCAGACAGCCTGCTAAGATGGTAAGATGGGTTGTATATCCTGTGTATAGAGATAGGTCAGCCCAACTAGGCAGGAAACACGACTTTACAGTGAAAATTTACCAAATGCTTTCTTTTAGGGTTCGTTTTTCAATTATTTCCCAAACTATGTTCAAGAAAGAGCCTGTTATCTGTGGCATTTGAATATGATATGTTATTTTATTTTAATGCTTCTTGGTTGTTTTATTAGGGATTAAAACAAGTTTTCAAGAATAGTTCACAGTATGAGTGCAGTTCTACATGGTGATGACCAGCATGGGATAAGAGCTATTTTTGTGTTTTGATTGAGTAATAAAGGTAAATGTTTTTATACATGGAAATGTCAGTAAGATATTGTTTTCCACTATGTAGACTTTACAGTATAGGCAAAATCATGAAAAAGACCAATATAGAACAAGACTCATAAACCAGTAAAAAGAATTCCTCATGTATTTTCTTTCAAAAGTTCATTGAAACTTTATACTTAACTGTGTGCTACTGTTGCATGGTATAACTGTTAAGGTAAACTTTGTGGTTGGACAACATGTCAGTTTGTTCAGCAGTTTAATACTTGAAGTACATGCACAGATGCATAAAAGAGATTTTAAGAATACTTGTTTTTACCCTTAATGCTTCGAGCAGATTTTAAAGATGCGGTTAAAAAGCTTTTCCTGGCTCTTTCTCTTCTACCTTTCTCTCCCTTCCTCCCCGCTCCCTCAAATACGAATGACATTATGAAATGCCTAGAGGACGAGATATTAAAGTTCACTCTTTTCTCAGCTTACAGAATTCTGTCAAGACAAGGTCTGGGATATGAATGTGACGAAACCCTTGTAAGATATCATTGATAGGACACAATCAATTACACTCCTCATGTTTTGTTAGAGAAAATCTCTTTGACAGGCCGGAGAGAAATTCTGATCAGATCAGGGAATTATTAGATTGCAAAAGGGATTCATGTTCTCCATGATCAACAGACCAAAGATTGAAAATGGTCTGTTTTCTCTGTGCTGCAGATAACTACATTCCAGATACACCTACTTGATATATTGTTCAGATCACATTGTGTTGTCAGTATAGGTTAAATGCTGTGTAATTAAGCTTACATAGGACATGTATTTGTTTTTTGCTACATCAACGTATCATTAAAGCACTGCAGGGAAATTGTGCATTAAAATTCATGACACTATTAATAGCATACTCGTAGGTATGTCTTCAATCTAGGTATCACAGCAAGATACCAGTTATTATATATGATTTCCTTCTGCACTCTAGACTAATGCTAACAATACAAGCACTCCCCTTGCAGGTGGAATTCACATTCCTTAATTCCTTTCAACGCTTTATCTTAATTCTCTTGTAAAATTGCAGAAATGAATTGTTTACAATTGTTGAGGATTGTGAGTTAAGACTTTGATCATCACATGTCTCCCCTACCTAACTAAATGCATTGAATTCAATTAGTTCATATCGAGTGGTTCTACAACAGACCTGTGATATCAGATGCCCTTGTTAGAGCTCTTCAGATGCTGGGTATTGTTGAACTACCCTGCATTTGACCCTGCCATTAGTTCTCATTATCAACGTGATATTTCATTCACCTGACATACCATAAAAAGTCTTACACGGTAAAAGGAAACAGATTTGGGTAATGAGTGTATCTGTCTTTATTAAATGATAGGAAATTAGGGGTTATAGTAATAAATTGTTGGTATTCTTTTTATGTTTTTCTTAAAAATTTCTGTTATGCAATCTAATTTTTTCTGCTGGGTGTCATATTCTGTTTCTAACTTGATAGGACAAACAGGCAAGCTATGTGATTGTTGGGTGTGGTGTCGAACAATGCAAAAGCTTAGTAACAATCTTCAATTTACACACTTCATACAAAACTGTGGATCTTTGCCACCGTAACCCAGTCTCAGACCTACAGTACAGATACCAAAAAGATACTGCAGTTTTATGTGTGGTCACGATGTGCCAACAAAAGGTATTTTCAAAAGAGGAAGCCTCCGCTAATCTAGTTTTGTTGTGGAAATCAAATGTATTTTCGTCCACATATATCAGGACGAAACCAGAGTAGTCTTTCAGTAGATATAGCTCAAATTACTGGGTTTTTTTTCAAATTTTTCCTCAATAATCTTGAAAAGTTCAGAAACCAGAAGAAGGCACTCTTTTTGTCATAGTCATTTTCGAAAAGATGCCCCATTTATTCTAAGTGTAAACAGATAATTTAAATATTCTAAACTCAAGCACCATGCCTCTAGATTTGCTGTAGGTAAAGTTTGGTAATTAAGTTAACGATCCTTGTGACTCAGGGTAATATCCCCCACCTGATCTGATATGTGCCTGAGATATGAAGAGCCTTGCATCAGATTTCCACATAGAAGACGTTTAGTTCCAGGTCAATATTCTGATTTTTTTTCCCTACTCGAGCTGTTTCTGGCAGCAGCTTGTTAGTACATAATGAATCATCACAACACTTCACTACAGAGCTGCAGGGTATTTCACTGATGAACAAGGAGACATTGAACAGAAAGACCTCACAATTAACTTACACAAGTTTAGCTTGATAATTCAGAGAGGTATATTAAGTAAGTGGTTGATGCAAACAGTTATTTTATTGACTGGCTAGTTTTTCTAGTGAAATGCTTAACATTAGTCAATGTTTTATAAATTAAATTCCATACTGTTGACCAAAGGAAATGTTATACTGATTTTGACCATGCTTTAAAATGCATTGAACCTGACAAAATTACTCAACTTGCCCATGCACAAAGTACTTCAAGAGTGTCAACCATCAAAGCATTTTGTATTAAGTTAAAGGGACACTCCAAATTGCCGTTTTCATTGGACCCTACTGACTGTTCTTGAAAAAAAAAAGACCAATCTATCACCAACTTTCCCACGAAATATACAGGTGAAAATTAATATTTGCACAGTCAATCCACTCACCATGATTGAAGAGAAGGAAATTGTGATCGACATGATATGGTGTGTAGTGTTTCAGAAAACTCTCGAAGCTTGTTTTTTGTCTGGCTTTCATTTGAATCATTTTGAATTCATAACATATTGCTCTCTTCATGAGAAATCAATGTGATATTTTGTTTCCAAATATTTGTAAAAATTAATTATAAGCAGATAAATTTTAATATTAATATTTTCATGAGGACATTTTATCTACAATTTGACTTTACCTGATGGTTTAAAACAAGATATGAGAAAGCAAAAGACATATACCAAATTGTATATCATTTGAGAAAGTCATTGACCTAAGTGGGTTATTATTTCAATTTTAAGTGCACGTTCTAAGTACAATAGTAAACCATTGAAAAAACACAGCCCACACACTATAGATAAAAAACAAGGGAATGCTTTTTTGCAGCACAGACATGAAAATACTCAGCTATTCAGAAACCAGTGGACCTTACTAGCAAGCTGAGCATGCTTGAAAGAGTTCCAGGTGTATCAGTGAAGAGGATCAGACACTTAATAATTGATGCATGGTTTAAAAAGCCAGATCTTGTCATAGATAATACAGAACCAGGATCCCATTCCAGCTAGTTTTCATTCAGTGGAGTGATAAAAACACACACATGCACACATACAACCCAATGTGATCTGGTTGAGGGTTTACAACTCTAGATGAGCAAATGTCATTCACTGGGGGCTATCATGCTTCAAGAGTTCTGAATATGGTTATTTTTTTCAGATATGGATGGAAAATGGATACCATATGACACATGACTACTGGATGGTTGAATTTTCTCTCCTCTACAGGCATGGTTTATCAAGCAAGGGAAATAATGACTAAGACGAAGAAAATCACTGCTTATCACTGAGGTCTTCTGAAAGCCATTTACAACGTAACCTATGGTTTTCTGTTCAGGAGTCTTAAGACTTAATATAGGAGTAATTTATTGTGTTGAGGTTTAGTTTGTGGATGTTATGTTGGTTTCTAAGCCCCGAGGTGTAGGGGGTCTTTGTAAAATTGTGACTAAATTAGAGATAATGCGGAGATATAACTGTAGCAGACGGCAAGTTGACAGCAGGATATGGGAGTTTTGTAAGCCACATCCAAACCACTGATGTTTGATTTGGGTTTTTACTGATTTAGATATGAAAAAAGTCTACTTGATTAAATCATCTCAATATATATATATGGGAAAACCTTAAAAATTGATCGCTCATTTCCTGGTTTTTTGAATAAAATTAACCATTCATAAATTACAACTCATGGTTTTGAATACAGGTGCACAAGTTGTCTAAGTTGACAAGCGTCAGATTAATATCTAAATCTTCAAACGGGCAGACTTTACACAGCTCTGTTTCATAATCCAAATGTCCACTTGTCACCTGCTTGCTTTCTGCTACCCTCTACATTGGAAATGGGTATTGCATGTTCCCAAGTGTTAAATAAGAAATATTTGTATCTCATTGAGGCACTTGAGTTTGCTATTGAAATCAGTAATCAACTCTCTTGACATAGGGGATAACCCGCACTTTCGCTGTAGTTGGCACTAAGCAGACGTTTTCACTTTTCAAGGGTCCCCACAACTGCCAGAGGATTTGTTGCCAGGCACATGTCACCGTGAGGCACAATTATTGCTGCAGCTAATTTACAACCACTTTATTAAATCCTGGTTCAAGTAAGAAGGATAGGATGCTATTTGTATTAGTTATAATCAGTGTTCATTCTTTGGCTTCCACAACAAGCTTGAACCTTCTGTAGAATGATGTGACCACTGTAATTCTTGTGCTATACAGTTATGTAGGTATACGTAATGAACAATGGTACAATGCAGTAAACAATAGAGTTATGTGTCTGGAAATTGCACTTAGGGTTTCAGGGTTAAATGTTCTTGATCCATTCCTAATCCTTTTCTGGTACCTTATGTTGTCTATCACCTTTCTACAATGAACTCTGTTCTGCATGACTTCATCATCCTCGTCTTTCTTTAACGGGTGAAATTGGCTCTACTAGATATTGTCATTACTTAAACAATTGCCATTGTCTTTGTAAAAGGACCATTTGAACTACATTTAGAAATGTAATTATTTTAATTTTTGTTGATCTCATAGGGGAATTGATTGTAGGGATTTCAGGAGCTGTCAAAACAGATCTTTTTGCCCTTAGGGCTTGAGTGTTTGTGATTTTGTGAACCTTTGTATGAGAAAAATAGATCTTTCAGAATGCACAGTTTGAAAGCCTTTTAAAGCCTAGTTAATGTGTACTACAGAATGATGGCAAGGGTGAGATTCTCTAAAAGTGATCAGCTTAATATAAATCCCAAGGCTGTACTTTTAAACAGTGGTGCTATGTGATATTTTCAGTCCAGCTGAATGTCACTTAAATATTTTTTTCCATAAAGGTACGGAATGTAAATTATTTAGATGCTTCCTAATAATGTGGGGGGAATGCCAGTTCCTGTGGTGACATGCCATATATGTTTCCAAATACTGTGTCAAAGGATGACAAAAATGATGGATATAATGATCTAATAATCTATTTCTGTGGTCAGAGCCAGGGTTAGAGGGGTGACTGTCAACCTGGCAATCAGAGGAGGTGTCTTGTCAAAGGCTTATGACTCCTCTTATCAACTTGAAATTACTAAGTGTAATGATTATGCCTTTATTCAGATGATAAATACCAAGTATGGAGCACTTTAGATGGAAACTGGCCATCGAGTTGTTATCCTGTAAGTGGTAAGGTGATGTTTGAATAAATACAAGTAGAATTGATATTGATTGGGGTTATTATTTGCTTGGGATTTGCAGAGAGATTAATTTTAGCAAAACTTATCGTTTTAGATTAAAGACTAGTGCTGTAGAGTTCAGAAACAAACTGAAATGTAGGGGCAGGGGTTTAACACAAACAACCTCGTACACTTAAACTTCTTCAGTGAACGCTGTAAACTAATCAATTCACCGAGCTCCTCCTTAAGCAACGCCAATAACATCCATACTTCTTAGCATGTACGCATACGCAATAAAACCTACGCTAGCTATTGTCGATTGTGACGGCGTTTCAAATTTTGCTCAAAAGATTATTGCAAACGTAAAAAAAATGACAGACAGTACGCAGGATTGATAAGAAAGTTTAGACTTACAGTCGATATAATCCCCGCGTCTTCTCAAATAGACGATCTGGCAGACTGGTTAACTTATTACGATTCAGTCGTCTGGAAAAGAAAATAGAAAAAAAAATTATAATTATATTTTAATATAATGAAATAACTGAAATATGTTTCATTTACTCCAGTACATAACGCTCAGAAGTTGTTTTGATTTAATTCTGATTGATTTGGGACAAGACGTACCTCCAAGACATTTTTTTTTTATCAAGATACACAAATGATCCGTATGTGTATTATTTACATGATAGTGCGGTGTACGTCATTAATGCCAAACCCGGGAAAGGACCGCAATTATTGTGAGCCCTATCTTCCTTCTTGACTGATACTTTTGATTCACTTTCGCATATCAGCCTGTCACCCTTTGGCCCCACAAACTGGAAAGGCGGGACAAATAGGAATAAAATTGAAGGGCAAAGTGATGGGGGAATTGTACGGGATTGGCACATTCGCATCTTTTTTTCCCTTAGTTATCGACAATATCTCCCATGTTGTGAAAGTCCTCGGGCTATTGTGTGACTCATTACTAAAATAACAAAATTATTTAAAATTACACCCGCGTACAATAGGTCCCAATACTTTTTTTAAAGAGAACGGCGCACTAGAAAAACGGGGACTGTAACGGACTAAGCCCATCCTTGTTTGTGGTACATTTACGTTTTAAGATTAGGGAACTTAAATTTTAACATGTAATCAAGGCAATTCCAAACCCAATCGATCATTCATTCTGGACTCGCGTGTGCTGCACCTGAAATGTTTATCCATACTTGCATGCGTAAGATGGGACATTTTGTCACAAAAGATGAGACCAATTTCTAAATGTTATACGAGTCCAGCTGATATTGGGCTTACACAGTTCTTGAAATTAATTCTGCATTTCGGAAATGTCTCTGTTTGAATGTTTATTTAATAAGCGTTTCGTTTTAGCGTCTGCACATTTTCCCGCATCTCATCGACCGAAACTTATATGCTTTTTCGTAACCTTAACGTTGCCGCACTTCAGGGTAAAATCCATTTCACGAGGCGCGCCCCACAACTGTTGTTCTTGCTTTATAGAGGTTTTCATCTTTGATTGTTGCTTTAACCTTCGAGGCAAAGCATCGACCAAAGGTGTTTGAAAGGCACTTGGTTTTCTCTGTTGATTTTGCTTCTTGTTTTCTTGACTCTTCATTCGTAAGCTTTTACTGATATTTCCAAAATTAACTTTTGTAGCGAAGTTATGAAAACACGGGGTAGCTGGTTTGATTAAATATTTTCCACTGCATTTAAAATGAATGTCTCTGCTTCAGTGAAACACCTTGAAAATACTTTTAGGGACACGTTTGTCGTTATAATTTCAATGGCTGGTGGTTTCAAATGTTCGATAATTATCCAAGGTAAATTCCCATCCCTTAAAACAATGCTCGATTACTGTGGTACTGTTGACGGCCGATGTCATTTCCTTTTCTATTAATAGCGACAAAATGAAACTGGAAATAAAGACAGGCCCGTGCCCCCAATAGTAAAGAACAGAGTACAGAGTCCTTTCTTTGCTTGATAATTGGAGCGATAAGGAAGGTCTCTATTTGATTAATTTCTAATTAAGACTCCCATGTGAGACGAAACTGCTACCTGCTCTGTTTAGAGAAATGATGATACTAGGTTTGGCGAGAGAAAATTACAGACAATTTAAGCGATAAGGGAATAGTTCGTGGACATGAAAATTCAAGTGGCTTGAACAAACGAGACGCTTTTTACCTGTCAGGTAAAACGCGCACATGACACAGTAGGCGACATGTTTTGGACAAAAATGAATGAAGTGGGAAACTCTTCTCTTTTTCCTTGCTGGCTCTTTCAACAAAGCTTTATATTTTCGGCTCTGGGCTGTAGACACTTCTCATGAGACAGGTCATTTCTGGTCAATGTCTTATTAGAAAAATATTAGTCTTAGAGGGCAATGTAGGGGAATAAACACTCCCCCCGTTTCACGATCTGTTTGGGATTTTTCTGTTTTTATATATGAGAGATACAATGAAGGTCAAATACAACACTTAATTTTTTGTGTACACACATTTTTATCAAGTTTGAAATAAACGTATCCGGTATCCCTACAACAGCACAAACGATCGTACCACAAGAACGTCGTTCGTGCAAATTTCCCGATTCTTGTAGTAAAATGCCCATTGATTCGATCTTCGTAAAACTAGTTTAGCTTTGGTGATAAGCCCAATTGTTTGCGGAGTATTTTTGGCCTTTTGACTGGGGTCTCGTCAAGTTTAATTACAGTAGTGTCAGAGGAATGTGTATGGAAACGTGTCTAGGGCTAGGAAGATCGGGTTTATGGAGACGAGTAGCTAGATACACTAGTCACTTATTGTTTGCCCTGAAGTAAGCAGACGAGTATCCGTTTCCCCTTCTAAGTGAAATATAAGCTCAGTGGATCGATAGTAATAATTCTTACACTTAAATTTGCCCGCGAAAATCCTGAAAATAATTTTTCGGGGTTTCGAAGGAATGAGTTCGATCCAGACAATCAGACACTAGAAAAATCCTAACACAATGAAAGCGGCGAAGATCCCAGCTCAAATACAACAACCGTAGAAAAACCGAAAGTTTTTGTTGTTCTATTTATTCACTCTTTCGTGTTTATCTCCAGCACTGGTTAATAAAGCCTGGGATTCACTACACAGTACCAAAGGAGACTGCTTGCTGGACTTAGTAGAATATCCCGCGCCTTATCTTGTTAGCGCCCTTGTGCGAACACAGACAAAAACTCTCCGCACATTGTGAGTGCCGTAACTTGACAATGCAATCCTCAAGTAACACCCAGGAAATTCTAGTTTTATCACGTAGTCTGAATAATAAGCATTGCTGCATTGATTAAAGTTATGCCTATGTCTAAACAATCTTAACTAACAAGAGAGATATTGCCTATTTGTTCTCTTTTAATAAGGTGCGATGCGTGAAGGGATTAACGAACGTTTCGCTACGTGTTCTCGTATGAACTCTGAAGTTGCATATTTGTGGTGGACTTATTTTTTAGCACCTTAAACTACTAAATCAAATACAGGTAAACTTTTGCGAGGGCGGGGACAAAACCCTTTCCTCGACGTGTTCTCGTCTTCCTCAGCAGGACGGATATGTCCCAGTGGAATTTTACACTCTGAAACCAAAACTCGTGCGTGTGCGTTCGCATAAGCTACAGTGATTGAGAGTTACCAGGCATTACAACCCAATACCTACGTGGCCAAAACAATGCTCTTATCCGCTTATTTCACCTGAGCAGGAAGGCATGCTACCAAAAATATAGAATAACCTGAATACTTTTTGTGAAATTCCGTTACGGATAACGACGCTCTCACATAAGCCGATTCATCTGGAATCTCGTTAAAGTTATTTTTGAATATGAAATAGTGAACTCAAACTGTTACTTACAATCTCTCCAGATACACCAAGTCGTCAAATGCTCCCTTTTCTATGGTAGAAATTTGGTTGTCCAACAAATACCTGAGAATATAAATAAAAATAGGTTTTCATATATATACACATATTTATCCCTAGTCACAAAGCGTAACGAATGCCTTCAAATTATTTCTTAATTTCATTATCATCTATCTCAAGATTAAAAACGCTGGTGATCGCATTATAATAACTAGTTGGTCTTTAATTTATGTGGATGAACTTGGTACAAGCGCGTTTCATGTTCCGTACACTATGAGTAATAAGCAATCTGCAGTAATAGAAATTGATCACTATCTCATAATCTGCGGTGCAAGCATGGTAATTGTCTTGACGCTTGGCGAATTTTATGATTTCATGAATTATTTCCGCTTATAATCTGCTTCACAGAAGGTGTCTATGAAGTGGAAGTGTTGCTGAATACGCAGTTCTAGAAATATGGTTAGGCGATATAATATACAACATAAGTGTAATGAATGATAAAAATATGATAGCTTGTCGATTTTTAAGTTCAAATCGTGATTCAAATGGAATTTCTAAGCGCAAAACATCACAAGGCTTTGGAAAAGCGAACAAAGAAACCAGTGAATAGATTACCGCGTTAGTATACAAATATGTGATTACTTTGACACTGCAATCAATTAAGCTTTCTAGGCGGCAGTAACGGATTCTGTCAACTGTTTTAATCGTGTGAGTGGGATGCACACAACCAAAAGCGAATACATGATGTGAAAACAGCGTCTAGGTGTGTAGAATAACATAAAACGTATAGCAAACTTACATGTATTTCAGGTTGGTTAATCCTTTCAAGTCATTTCGACGGATAACAGTGATATTGTTGCCCTCCAAATCGCTAGAAAAACAAATAATTTAATTACGTGTTGTATTGTACAGCAAGGAGAGAAAGAACAATGACTATATACATTACATTCAACAAATATTATACAAGAACTACAATTATTTAGTAGGCCCTATACTATAGGCAGGCTAAATGTATATACTACATACATAAGGAAAGGTAAACGATAGTACAATCTGACGTAAACGACTGACTCTGTTATTTCGTTAAAACACGTCTTAAATTTCTAATATTTTATGTTTCGCTTGAGAAGTCTGAGAAAGGAAGACGGTTTGGAACCAACACAAGACCCCTCTATCTCAGTGGGACACTCATTGAGAGAATGCTGAACTAAGTGTCCGGAAAGAATTAGATCTCGCAACATGATCCTGCATTTTTAACCTTCAGAATAAAACTCTCTCAGTCAGTTTACATATCAGATATACTGCGGCCTTTAATCCGAATTTTTTGTTAAGGTCTGTGGACTGAAGTGACGGATAAATAATGGGTTACCGAATCACAAGCTGAAAAGACTTACCAATCAGCGTTTAAAACCTTTCATTGATCACTTATTTGAAAGGAAAGCACCTTAAACCCCGTTTAAAACCCACGACTGCTAAATCACGTTAAAGCAAACGTAAAAAGATACAGAAAATCGGCTTTGAAGGCGGAGATGTACTCGTTGAGACAGCGTCAAAATGTTATGTCAAAAATGTCTATCCGACACTTTACGACTACCTTCCAATCAAGTTAAATTACTGAATTCTGAGTGAAAGTGAAACAACCGTAACATTTATTACAAGAATAACAACAAATGACTCGTGAGTTTATAACTTACAGCTTCTGCACGGAAGACGGGATGTTTCTTGGGACTGATTTAAACTTCTTGAAACTGCAATCCGCCGTATCTCCTCGGCAAAGACATTCTGGTGGACACCCTTCCACCCTAACAGGCAGGATGACCAGGTAAGAAAAAATCACGGCAAAAATCCACACTCCGCTTCTGCTCTCCATAGCCGCAGATAAACTGTGCAAACGACAGCCGTGTGATGTTAAAGGTGATACGAATTCCGTGAGCTTAAATGTGATTATTCCTTAATGGCAAACGTAAAATCCAGGTGTAAACACGACGTATGGACGTCTGTCGCTTCCTCTTCTGTTTAACAACACCTCTTAACGACAGTCACAGTAGTGTTAACAGTCTGAACCGGACGCTGTTGTGTTTCCAACTGGCATTCGCAGACACGCTGCCTGGTGTATATATGTGTGTGTACTCTACGTAAGCAAATACTTGGGTGCGCGCTTATTGTTGCGGCTTAACGCGTTCATCTCTCGCGATCCACATGCTTTTGGACGATTATACTTAAACGATCAGGCGCTGTAGCTTGCCTGGTGCGTGCCACTCACGCCCTCTGTTGGGCTCTGCATTTTCAAACATAGGGGTGACAGGTTGGTAAGGTGAATGATTAATAACACGGTGATAACCTTAGCATACTAAAGGTGTGATAATAAGACTTTTAAGACGACTAAAGTGCTTTTCTCTGCAGGACCGACTCAATGGGACCTCTGGTTCCATTTAGAAATCATTTATTTAGATTGGACTAGAATATCTTCAAAGAGCGTTTTAATGATTTTATGCATGTCAATTTACTGATCAGAAGAAAAGTTGTAAGAAACTTGTGCTAGATATATACCAACCAGTTCATAGCTCGAGCGTTATTTCCCACAACCTGCTAAAATATATAGTTGTAAAAACTAGCTTACAGAGACTTCCATGTACTAACGCCCTTGCTTGCGGGGTTATGAAAAAAACATCGCTGTTATTGTAATATGTGGAATTTTTATTACTCGGACTATCTATAAAAATTTTACTGTCATGAACAGGTACGCGTGAACGTGTTCATGCAGTACACAGGGTGTACAGGTTGGGAATAAAATGACAAGACTGTGCTGATATCTGGAAGGCTATCAGTATCCTAACATCAGCTGACACGCGGTGACCTACGGCAAATAACGGGGAACGACAGCAGGGCCTCGCAGACAGCCCAGACAGCTTTATGACACTATATGATCGGCGAAAAACAAACAGTGCCACCTTTATGACACGGATACTTTACACAGACGATGAGGTTGAATGAAACAAAACTTTTTTCATTCACGATTTATAGCATTGTTTAATGCTAAATATATAACAGGTAGAGGTGCGTAGTTGCTGGGTTTGTTAACTTGGAATATACGGCTAAAAGATAATAAATAGAAATTAAATTGGCCACTGTTTTTGTTTGACTGTTCTATTCCTGATTTCTTACCATCATTTTATTTCGTCAAATTTGATTAACGAGTTAATATTGAGCCTATCCAAGACAATTTCACTTATCCATTTCCACATCTTTCTGTCTGGAAACGCATGTGTTTACAGTCGCGGGTCGACAGATGCTTTTTAGAGTGATGTTGTTGGGCAGAGGTATCATAGTTAAGGGTGAAGATGGATTTATTATAAACCAGACTTTTAACAGTGATCGCAAGCCTTCGTGTGTTTGCATGTCTTACTTCAATTTATGACAGGGGCGCCTCGCTCTTGCTCAACTTTCGGAGGCGCGTTATGTGTTGAAACTGCTACTTGGTTAGCGATAGGTCATCAACGTACACTGTCGGTATTTCTTGTTTAAAAGTGGGAGATGAATTGACCATTTTTGTGGTGAAATAGCACTACAGGCTTTTCTTACAGTGAAAAAACATGATGATGCTGAAAGTAAGATCTTGCACCGGAGAAAAAGTGCACTTATTTGTGGACCTTCCATAAGCATAGCCCCCAATTGTTAGTTGTCATATGCGAACCTCCAGGATTCCAAGTCGACAAGGAGGATACACAGCACGATTCCGTGTAGCACATCAATTTCTTCCTGATCCATACTCAACTTATATCTCGTGGTCACATTGAGTGGCCACTTGAAATAAAGAAATTTTTGATTATGTAAAAATCCAAAGCCTATAATTTACCAACACCTAGGGTAAACCTGCAGATTTTGTGTAACACTTCATTGTCTTCCTGGTTCAAAGAAATTTAAAACCGAAAAAAAAACTCAAAGAACCAACTGGAACAAAACGTTCTGATTACAAAAAAACCATTTCACGTATTTTTTGTTCAGATGGTTTGCACTGATATTGGGCTGTGTTCCCCGAGAAAGAGGAAGCCGACAGAAGCAGTGATTAGAAAGCACTTGTAGACAGAAGCTTTCCACGGAGTTCTGATATCTTCACCACCCGTGGCAGTATGCCATTGTTTACCCTGGTCCCACCTCGACCGTGTACTATCTCCGTCACCTAGCCGGTATAGATGCCGGCACAGTAGAGGGTGCAGGGTTCAACGAGGAGAAATAAACTTTGAGGACTAGAGTTGATGAGTGTGAGTGAAAATATTTCTCGACTCTTCCAGAGTTCAACGGGCAGAAATAAACTGCGAAGAACTACTTGTAGATTTGACGAGTGTGAGTGAAAATGTTTCTTGACTCTATCTGAGTTCAACAAGGAGAAATGAAATTTGATGGCATTAAAGTAAAGCGTGGGTGAAAAGGAAAAGTTTTTTTTTGTTTAGTTTCTGTTTTAGCTTTTATCTTATAGTTTCTCTTTTGGCTATTATCTTATATATAAAATTTCACTGCTTCATTGTCAACTCTTTGAAGGGGGAGGGGTCTACGAGAATTAGATAGCATATGCTTTATAACGATTCATTTTAGAGGTCTACAAAGACGAAATTTCTGTATTAGAAACAAAATGTTTGATATTTGTGTAAGAGGAATTTTCTCCCTTTTTCAGAGTTCAATGAGTAATAATAAACACCGTGTTGGATGACGTTTGTGTGAGATAACGCATTTCTCTGCCATCAAACCGTGATCTATTTTTTGATCAAATGAAATCAAATGCCTAATGCAATGTTCATCTTTGAAGTGATGATTACCTAAAGGTTTGTTGTCAGCACGTACGTGTCATAAAGGGTCATGGCGAAGCCAGGCGCGGGACGTGTTCTACCCAGCCATGTAAAAAAATTACAGCATGCTTTGACCGGGTCAACATTCACCAGAATCAATGTTTACACCCGTCAAAAATTAACAAAAAAAAAAAATAAAGTAGAAATTAAATAAAAAATCTACAACCTTGTTTATGCCATTGTTCGTTAGCTCTTTTGTTTTCTCTCTTACTCTCTATTATCTTGAAAGTTTTCATTTCTGAAATATCTTATACGTTTTCGGCCTCATAAGTAGTGAAAAGGCATGCGATGGTATAATGATCGCTTCAATGGAACTATCTAGACAGACTGGAGTGTTGCAGAAGATTAACTCCCCCAGCTTTTGGCAGGTCTCCACGTCTAGTGCAGCTCTTCTATCGATCTGTGTCGCCGTATTATCTTCGTCATGCTGATTTCCTCTCTGTCCGAGGCAAACACACACGAAGGGCCAAGAGGCAACCAACCTTCACTCATACCTGTTCAACTGTCAGAATTTAACTTAAAAAGGTGTTACTCGAATACTATACTAGTATGGGGAAAGTTTTTTTTTACTGGTAATAGTTAGGGACCGCAATCACGACTCATCCCCTGACTGTGACGAATTGTGTTGTGGCACAACTAACACAATCAGTGCCGTCATGACAGGTCTGGACAGAGGTGACATTCCCATTAATATTCGGTTAATGAGACAGACAGAAACAATTTCAATTATTTTGTAACATTTTATTCTTTGAGCATAAAAAAGTTCATGGTGAAGCGTTTAGCTTCTTCCAATCTGTTGCCAAAGACATCTGAAAATCCTGTGCGTCACCCGTCTGAAAAAAAGCGGCTCGCTGTTTCAAACTGTTCAGAGAATTCTCTCTCGTAAAAAGTCTAAAAAATTAATTTGAACTGATTTATGGGGCTGTAAAACGCATAAAACTTGTAACATTAACCCATGCATATCAAAGCAAATCTTATGCATCTGGTGCAGTACGCGGAAGTACTGCCCCACCCCCATGGATACGCCTCCGTTTTGCGGTTGCACCATACTAGTCCTGCGGTAGTTGCCCACAATAGGTACAAGTTACTGTCTTCCGTTTTCTGTGCCATTTGTGATTGGTCGGTTATTTGGACAAACTATGCCTATAAAGATCTTCCATGTTTTATTATTATTATCATTATTATTACCAGCCATTCCCAGATGTTGATAAACGTACTCTACCAGCATGTTTTACATTTAATTAAATGAAAACTTATGTTTCTAATTGTTTTAACTTAGACTAGACAGAGAATAAAAAAGCAGTTGTCCAATATTTTTTTCAAAAACATCATGTTTTGAGAGCTTTTCAAAATGTCTTCAGACAAATCATGAGATTATCTGTTGGAGTTCTGCCAAAATGTTCTTGGCTCTTTCTTTTAATCTCTGGCAAGTGTTCCTTTCTTTGTGTAACCATAGCGTAAACTCTAAGATCTCTTTACTAATCTGAAAAAAAAAAGGGAAACCTTCATATTTTTTTTAAAAAAATTAAGGAAAATACATATTCTGTTACTGACATGAGATAAAATCAATAAACTCAATGTTAGTAAATTTCAAACGCATCACATTTTCATTGTCAGTAGAGGTAAAAGAATTTATAAACAAGTGAAACAAATATATGCAGAAGAACAAATATCAATATGTTATAAAATTTGCAATCCAGCTCATTCTTAAGAAGTAAACCTATATCACTAAATGGAAATGTGACACAAACCTCTTTAAATACCTATTTCAAAATTGACATTTTTATTTTAGTGGGAAGAATAGCAAAGAATGAGTATTCACACTGCAGTGTGTAACTGTAAACCCCAGTCAAAGAGATGGTTGAAGTTTTTAGTTACCTCCTCTAATTCCTCCTTCACCTGGTCTACATCTTCATGCTGCTCCTCCACACTTTTACCATCAATCTGCTGCTCCTCAAGCCACTCTCTTAAATGACCCTCCTGCTCTCTTAACAACCTAAAAATCAGTAGGGAGCAAATTTTTTAAAATAACATCAACTGGATGATTTTACCTCTGTTCTCAAAATTTTATCACATTAGGACACAAAAAAATGATTGATATAGATAACAGTAACAGGCCCAAATTTTTTACTTTTTTATTCCAAAGAAATGATAGTTTCCTCACCTCAGTTTCTTTTTCTTATCATTGTATTCCTGCAGTTTGTTTCTGATATCTGTAAGTTCTTGTTCTTTACTGAGTTTATGTGCTCCAGGAGGTGACTGAATAAAGTCATCAGGTTTCAAAAGCATTTTGCCATTTTCTTTCCCACTATGTTTCTCGGGCGTGGAAGTTGAAGGCGTCAAAGGTATTTGCACCCCTTTTTTTGTAGGTGTCAGCACAGATGCTTCCGTCATTAAATTACCAGATGGCAGCACAGGTCTTTGTGGTGAAGCTTGTTCTGAGCCATCACTTGGCGCTGTCATGAACATTGCAGGAGTCATAAGAATATCACTTGGTTTGTGTGCTGTTGTTATCTGTTGTAATTTTGGTCCTGATGAAGATGCCATTGGTAAGGTGGGCGAGTGTCGAATCTGTGGTTTTATCCCAACATCTGCATTAGAACAAACATTACTCCTACTGCCCTTTGCTATAGAACTTAAGACACCAGTATTGCTTGCATCAGGTTTCCCATTGTCTTTATCTGTCCTGGGTATCACACCAGGCTGCACAACTGGTTCTTGAGAAGTGAGCACAGTTGGCTGCACATTCTGTAGCTGTGACTCTTCATCTTCTGCCATGGCTGGAGAAAATCCTTTCAGAGCCATTTGTATGCTTGGCTCAGTCATTGGATGAGAGCTGTTCGTGTGCAGTGTTGCTTTTTGTGGTGTAGGGTGGTATAAACCATCTCTTTTCAGTGAGTCAATTAGAAAGTCTGGTCTTCTAGGCCTGGGTCTGCTTGGTCTTATCACATTGGGTCCCAGAAGAGCACTAGATCAAGTGAAAATGAAGGGGGAAACAAATAAACAGCAGACAAAATATAAAATAAGTAAAATATATCAGTTAAATATATTATTTGTATGGAAGCATGCATGTATAAAAATCTCTAAGTCTTGAGAATAAGAACTGTTTTATGATAACTTTTATGAAACCAAATATATAAACTCTGTTTTAGCATCATCTGAAACAATTTATTTTAGAATTTCTACAACATATGACCTAAGACATTCCAGCATATTAATTTACCTCTCTAATGCCCTTACTCCAGCCTGGTGTTTTCCAGGCAAGTTCAAACTCCTGAGTGGTGAAGCCACACTCTGTGTGGGTCTGCTGGAACCTGGGACTCCTCTGTGCTTTTCCAGAGGCCTAGCAGGAGCATTTCTGCCTGTGCCAGATTCACCCCCAGGTAAAGGGGCACCTGTTATTCCCTGTTCCAGTCTTGCTGCTTTGCGTTTGATTGTCCATTGTCTCCAATGCAAGGCACACTTGTGGACCAGCTGATAGATATTGTATGCAGTCTGGAAGATGATTAGATATTACTTCCAAACTGTTTGAAAGACAGTACAAATGTTATGTCCAACATATATCACAAACTTTTTCCAAAGTGTTCACATTTCCTTTCCAACAGTATTTTTGAATTTCGGTTAGAATTGAATATAAGTAATACCCAAAGTGTTCAGTTTACAGGCTCGTCTATACTTGCTTCTCTGTAGTCAGTTAAGACTAGACATTGCCCATCTATGGCAGCTTTCTACCACTGACCTCATCCCTGTCCACTAAACACCAAAATGACTCACCTGTGCTTGTCTCTCTGCAGCCAATTTGGACCTGACCTCACTCAGTTCTGTGGCCACTTTTAACCACTGACCACACCCTTGTCTGATGAGGCGTAATCTGCGCTGTTCCATGGCCAGTTCAATCCTGGCCTTCTTTCTATGCCTCTCATGTGTATAGGTTTGCCAGGCCAGGAACACCTAGAATACAAAAGAACCATTAAAATCAATTATTCTTTAGGGCTACACAGCATATTATCTATGTAACTCTATACTGTAAAAATACATCTCAATGTTTTGAGTCATCCAGGCCAATTAGAATCAGAAATAAAAATCCATCTAATAATGTAACTTAGGTGGTGAATTTTACTAAATATGTTCCAGTATTCAATATATCTCAGCATTTCAAATGATGAATTCAGCAGAGGGTATGGAGCCTATCTTAATACCCCAGGGATTTTTTTCTCTTTGCTGAACTAACCTGAGATTTTTCTAAGAGAAATAACCATGAAGTGACCAAATTTTACATTTATCAAGTTATCACCCAAACTCTACACAATGAATTTAATAGCATAGATCATAAATGTGTTAATTACTTTTCTCTGTAGTACAAAACTCCACTGCCAAAGTGCCATATTGTTTTTTGTGTGATCTTCCTGAGCCTCAGCAAACTGAGCCCTCCACTTGAGGAAGAACTTGGCAGTGAGCCTTGTGGTGTACAACCACATGCATTGTTTCTGAAGGAGCTGAAACAGTAAATAAAAAGAATACAGAGATTTGAATATATGAGTAATATTTTATGACAAGTTTTTTAGAAAGGTCAAGCAATGTGGGCATGTTTTGTTGAAAAAAATATTAAAATTTTGTATCAATAAAACAACAAATGATATCAATGGAAGAATACATAGCCTTGCGCTCACCCCTGGTATAAAAATCCATATACATTTATTGTTGTGATACTTTTAAAAAATTTGACATTTCATATCCTTCAATATAATTTAATCATAATATCATTATTACACTCTAAAATAAAGAAATGCTTCAGGACATCCAAGTTCTGTTCAGATTCAACATCCTCTCTACATGAGATTGGACTTCGAATGATTTATCAGATTTACCCTCCACCAAGAGGAGGGGACTTGAGAAATATTGATAACCCTAGGTCAAACCCATGGAGATGAGGGAAATAGGCTTGTAGCCCAAATACAAAATTATACATATATATATATATAAAAACAGAGTATGTGTGTACTTATGTGTTTTCTCTGAGAAAAGGTGCTACGTAATTTCTATAAAAGGGCAAATTTAAAGGATTAACTGTCTGTGCCTGCTTTAGTTAAAGATGGGTCATTTTCTGCAAAATAAAACAAGACTGAAAAGAAAGAAAAAGTATTCACTGTACCAGCTTTCTTTGACAAAGGACTGTGTAGTTCTTCCACACAGTTATAGTCCTCATCCTTAGTGTATTGTTATGGTGCTCCACAGCCTGCTGGAACTTCAGTCTCTGTATCACTGCTCCATTCTTCAACTGGTACCATCTTGTTAGAATATAGTGTAGTTTCACTGAATGAAATCAAATATATGATATAAAAAAAATAAAGACCTTTCAAAATAGTCACAATTAATACTTCTCGTGTCCAATCTTTAAGAAGTTATTTCTTAATGCAAACAAATCTAAACAAATTGGATAAAAGCAATATTTACAAAATTTCAGTTTTGGTCATATCTGTTTTACCTTCTGTACTTATCTAATACCATAAATCAATGAATAACCTTACCTTTACCAAGATGTTGCTGAGCAGACAGCAATTTCTCTGCAGTCTTCTTGTGTTCATAAGCATGAACATTTGCATATTCTCTCCAAGCAGAGAAGACCTATAACATATGCCAGAATATTAAATGATGTCATTAATATCTAACACAGGTCTTTTCTTTTATTTTCTTTATATAAGACAGCATTATTTTATATAAGACAATCAGATCTGATACTTATGTGTAGTCTGGATGCTGATAAAAAAAGTACCTTTTTCAAAGCGATATGTCCATGAAACTTGTCTGCTTTGGCTTCTTGTTGTTTGTTTTGTTTCTGTTCTACAGCATTCCTGTGCCACTGTATCAGGCACCTCCTAAAATAGATAAAGGCAAACTTTTCACCCACTTTCGTTACAATTCTAATCATCATGTAGTTCTTAATGTTCTTAATTGCTTTTAACTTATTGATCTAGATTCCGTAATGTAATTTTTGCTGTTTTTGTAATGAATGTTATTTTAAACTGTATATATATATATATATATATCTGTATATATATATATATATATATATATGACATTTTGTACATCACCAACTGCATCTTACATTCACTGACCTTTGTAACTCTTTATCATGTATCTGTGCTCTCCTCTCTACCTCTTCATTTATTACTGCAGCACGTCTGCAGTACTCCTTCCAATGCCCTATGACTTTGCCACAAATTTTCTGATTGTGAAACACAACTGCCCGATGCAGCTTTGTCTTCTTTCTTCTTTCATAGCCAATGTACTAAAATAACAATAAAAAATCCAACTCCATGACAGATTTCATTTTAATTGTTTTGCTATCTGAAAGGTATGAATTTGGTTTCCTTAACAATAAATCAAGAACTAACACTTTCTGAATTGCATCTTTTTGGTTTTTAAAACAAAAGGAAAAAAATCTAAAGAATATATTTGACACTTTTTTAATGGAAATATAACCAACCTTCCTCCAGCCCTTCCACGTCACTCCCATGGTCTTCAAATAATGGTATCTCACAGCCTTCTTCTCTGATTCATAGCTGAAACAGACAGTCCACATTTAGAAGTAGGATTAATATCCAGTATTTTACACAAAAACCTCAAAAAAATGAACAAAATGGATTTTTTATGTAATTGAATTTAATACAGTGTAAAATCCTTATAACAATAGTTCATCATATGCAGAGTACAGACATCAACTCCTTTACCTTTTCCTAGAATCCCTTATAAATGTCTTCCATGTTTCAAATGCTTGGCTCATCAAGGTTATCTGGTAATGATCATGAGCATTTTCCTAGAAAATAAATGGTTAATGTAGTTTGTAAATGAATTCTCTCTCTCTCTCTCTCTCTCTCACACACACACACACACACACAACTATTAAACCCAAGCATCTGATATACACAGTGGCAAACCCACAAAGTTTTCAGTGTTTTCCATTTCTTATCTGTCTCTATAAGAAAACTATTTAAAGCAATCACAGCATGTTAGTACCTCTTTCTTCATATCCACCTGCCTCTCCTTAGTAGCATTTCTCCACTTCAGTAAAAATCTCCGTGTTGTCATCTCACTGTCATGTAAAATGGCCTGAAAAGAATAAAATACCCAAATATCATTCAAATATAGAATGTTTACCCTTTTATACACTTCAAAAATTGCCTCCATAAATTACACTCTTATCATATTTTTCTTACCATACGTTCCATAAGTCTAACTTCTTGACTTTGTTTGCATCTTTCCATCCAAGTGTAGAAAAATCTAGCCAGGAGATTTTCTCTGAAAGCAATGCATAACGTTAGTGAAGTTGCTTTATTGTCCATAGAATCCCACTCTAAACTACATTAACTGCTCATAAATGACCAAAGTGCTCTATCATTATTAAATGAATTTAGATAGCCAAATTGACCAAAAAAAACAACTAAATATGGAACTTTAACTAACCTTCTAAATTCCTTTCCATCATTTTCCATTTCCCTCTTCTGTTTCATTAAATTAACAAATTGCCTCCATCTAAAGACACACATAGGCATCAGTCTGTTGATGTAGTGAGCATCTGCCCTTGCATATTGGGCCTACAAAAAAATGAATGCCATTAAAAACCCCGAAGATAATGAGAATACCTATCATTAAAAACAATAAGGTGCAGAACTCAATCATCATAGTTAAAATTACCAACTGGCAAGAAGAACTCATGAATCAAAGGAAACATCCAAGCTTGCCAATTGTAAAATCAGGGAATGGTTATTGGTGTGCCTACACTTTTTATTTATTGGACTTACAAACAGGACACTTGTTTTACTACATATCTGTGAAATTGGACTTTTTAAGGATTTATGTTAGAAGAAAGTAAGTGTCAAGAAACAAAACACCAAATGTTAGCTACTGAATGAAAATGTGTATAACTATAATAGGTGACTGTAAGCTCGTAACGCTGGGCTATTTAGTGGGCTTTGTCACCATAATAATTTTTTTAAATAAAGAAAAACAATCACCTCACAAGTGGCACCTAAATGTAAGTATGGAAATTACCTTTCTGTGTTGTCTCCAGATATTGTAGTTCACCCATTTCTCAAAACTAGTCCCCAGGAGAGTCATCCTAAATAAACATATATAGCCAATAAAGGAAACTCAAGACAGCAAAATGTCATGTTAAATCAAATTTGTCAGTAGGCGGAACTTGTTTAATCACTTTATACTGTAACTCTAATATTAAAAGATTCATAGTGTCTACTAGTTCACAGTAAAATAAAATATAAGTCTACACAGTTCAGCAAAAAGATACTGCAGTCCACTGGTGATACTGAATAAAAGTAGTCTTTCCAAAATTCCAGCCAAGCTTGCATGAAATAATGTGTATTGTTGCCAGGCTTACTTGTAGTGTGTCCAGGCCTTTTTGTTAACTGTATACAACTTGAGCTCTTCATTCTGATCACAGCATGCTATCCATTTGTTCCAGGTTTTTTGCAAGAGCTGAAAATTAGGTTGAGCATTTACTACAAATTCATTTTGTATGTATACTGTATGTATTTGTTTAGACCAAAATCATAGGCATGACCACAAGCAAAATTATAAAAAGACCTCATGACAAAAGGCTTTTCTTATTAGGGATTGAATTCTGTTATAATATAGATATATATTAGCTAAATACTTTTCTTATCAGAGATTGAATTCTTCTACTTAGCAGAAAGGGATCTTACATTACATATCTGAAATCATGAATTACTTACTTAAGCAAAATATAGAGTACAAACACCAACATACCATCTGGTTGTAGCACTGGTCTGCCATTCTTTTCCTCATAACTTGAAGTCTCTCCTGGACGACATTAAGCTGTAGAGCTGACAGACAGGAAGACTGGAATAGAGCAATAAATAAATATGTCACTTAAAACAATAACATCCCTTTTATGTAAAACAGGACTAGATCAGTGAATTCAATATAACTATGCGCAAATAACAACAAGTTTGGCTCACCATTAAATGTTTCCTATAGTGTTCATCAGCTTGCTGCTCTTTTTCTTTCTTCTTTTGTCTTAAATTGATATCTTTTTAGGGTCAAGAAACTCTGTCAAAACTGTTACCAAAACAAAAAATATTACAAAAGGTAAAAGCAGCTATGTAAAAAAAATCATCTTAAGATAATATTCCAATTCAATTTTTACTAACTACATTCATATTGAATTATTCAAAAATTAATGCAAAAGATTACAAAATTTCACTTTTGTAAAGGATACAAAATTTCCAGTGTTCTAATGTTCTTCTAGCCCTGGCCCTGTTTCTCAGTATTTCAATCCTCTCCTGTACCTGAGCCACAAGTCTTGCAGCATGACATCTTTTACACCAGATTCTAAAGAGACGCTGCTTTAAGTTGTTCTGGTACATCATCATGGCAACATCTGGAAAAGATATATGTTTACTTGAAATTGTGTTTTTAAACTTTAATACTTTAAATTTACTTCTGTTCTATTTTCTGAAAACCATAAATAACACATAAAAGAGGAAAACTGCTTTTTTTGACAACTATAGTAATTTATAGCAATATACAATCTTTTCAAACACATTTATTTTTGTCTTTTTTTATTTATTTTTTTTTTCAACATGCTATTCAATAGATCAGCAAACTTGGAAAAGAAGTTTATTTTGTTTTTCAATAACAACAGGCAATATATACTGCTTGTGCCAAACTGAAGTTTTGCTATTTTTGTCCTTTAGTATAATCATGAATATATAACAGAGAAACACAATATGTTGTTTGTCACCTTTTTGTGTTTTCTTTCTCCTCCTGATAATAACATGAAGTAACCATCCTTTCCAGCACCTTGAGAGAAGTCTGACATCTCTGTGTTTCTCTGCAACCCTGGACTTAAAATACACCTGCTGACGAGCCTTGAATGCTGCTTTCCACTTCAACCAACACTGGAATATTTGATATAGGCAATTTAATATAGCTATTAAATTTCAGCCATTTAAGGAATGTAATGCAGAATAACAAGAAGAATTTTCACTCTGATAAAAATAAAGCCTCTGAACAACACTATAAGTTAAAAGGAGGACAAAAAATCAAACCTTAAAAACATAAATTCACCATAGCATCCTTATTTCATCAAATGATTTCTAACATCTAAAAGGTATCACAAAATATATTTTTTCTGTAACAAAAGTAAATTAAAAAATGACCTTCCACAAGGATATAGGATATAACCCACCTGTGCTTGCAGTTTTTCTGCCCAAATTTGCAGTGCAAATACTTCTACATCCTTTTGTTCTTGTCTTTTGTCAAAAGCCATCACCCAGCGTATCCAACAGGATCTAAAACATAACATAATAAAGTATTTTAATTCCCCATCACACATAAATTCATAAATCAATCACCTCGTCAAAGTTGTATTTTTGTTGTAGTAAACATGTAACATTATCTCATTTAATCAAATATACATAAACTAACATGCTGGTTAGATATAATACGGTAATAGTAAAAATTATCTATATTACCTCAATAAGTTTTCAGTGGCAAATACTCTAGCTCTGGTTGATAAACCTTTCTTAGTTCTCCTGATCCTGATATAGAGCCTCCAGGCTTGCCAAGCTCTACTCAGCACTCTGACATTACCTGGTAGACAAATTCCATCAATAAAAAATAAGATTAAAAGAGAGAACTTTTCTACAAAAGTCAAAAATATGTGCAAACAATTTAGGCTGTCATAGGGAATGGGTGCCAGGCTCATGCAAAGATTATATTATTTAGATCAATTGAAATGCTAAAAAATATTCATTTCTTCACGGTAGCATATACTGCCATGGAGAAAACTAAATAAAAAGTATGCTACTATGTCTTAGAAGTGTGACACATAGAAGAATTTTTAGTCAGAACCCCTGCCATATCCTGAAATTTGAAAAGCTGAGGCCTGTGCCATAAGTATTCAAATGCCAAAACATCTAGAAATTAGCATATTCGCTCTAATTCATCTCTCACTCTTAAATTCAACAATTACTTCAATTTACTTGGACACTGTCTTACCATGACGCTCTGCCATTGCCTTCTTTGCATTCTTAACCTTTTGAAGAACAGTGTATCTTGTCCATGCTTTAAACACTACATTCCATACACGGTACCTGTAAGTGAAGGCAAATAAAATCAATTTACAAGTATTATATCTGCTTTTACTATATTAAATATATGCTATCTATGATCAGTTTACAGCATCAACATTCTAATGGTATTTTATGTAAATGTTTGATATATGTTTATTTTTTTTTGTTTGTATTTCATAGTTCTAAAATATCACCCAAAAGAAAATCATTTCAATATATAATGTACCTGTTATGACATTCTGCCCTGACCTGCAGCCTCCACTCTTTCCTTGCAACCCACCATAATTCATACCACTCTGCAAAGGCTTGTTTTAGTACTTGGGTATTGTGATGTTTTCTGAAAGTGGAGAAAACACATGCATTTGCAGCATATTTAGTTAAAACCTAGGGTTTTTGCTGCCAGTTTTAAGTAGTTTTGTAAATCTATTCCACATTATATTACCCACCCTCATTGACAAGTTAAATTCATGACTAAAGATATTTTAAGCTTATAATTGGTTTTGAAAGAAAAAATTTTTTAACTATTTTCACAGAAAAACAAAACTAATATAAATTCAATTATGAATTGAAAACTAACTTGAATAATCTTTTGAAGTTTTGGTTTCAAACAAATGTAGTTTTCATTCATATGTCATGTCTCACCTTGCTACTGATGGTAAAACTCGTCCAAATGTTTTTCTAATCCAGATGTAAAGATATTTTCTGGCCAAGTGCCTGAAAATAATTTTGTATAACTTATGGTAATTTTAAAACTAAAACATGGTGTCTATTAACACTCACTGTAATTAAATTTCTATTCATATTCATTCAAATTTTAAAATATTTATAATGCTGCCACACAGCAATTACTGTAGAGAGGCCACTACAAAAACAAAGACTTTTTAAAAAAATCAAAGAAAAAAAGAGGAATGCTTCATTTTATCCTTTTACCTGAACATTATATCCCTAAAGAACCAATATATGTAATAAATCACCTTATCCTTATTTCTTTCAATCTTCCACCTTTATTCCAAGTATAATCTGGTCTGTGTCTTTTACTCTCCTTTCTTCTTTTTCTGACTGTTGACAGAGGGATCTTTGAGCCTTGGCTTACAGTGGGTGGTGCTTGGACAAGCAGTCTATAAGACCCAAATATTATCCAGTCATGTCTTAAGACCAAATGATAATGAATGGCAATTGCACATAAAAGTGCAACATGCTGAGTGTGAATGATCAGAAAAAAACAGATATGTTTTATTAAGTCAATAAATAATCGATCGCTACAAATTTTAATAAGTACTATGATAGGCCACAGCTAGAGAATTAAGGGAGTGCAGCACATTGACCATCTCCTTCCTGAATTCCCTTTTTTTATCAAGAGATTCCAAGCTGTAATTTTATAATCCAGAATTTTGCCACCTACTGTGTAAATTGACTCACTGTTAGTACCCCTGGTTTGTTGGCCTTTTCCAAAATACACATTATACAGCTGCAATTATTAGGTGTGTGTGTGTGTGTGTGTTAAACAGCATTTGTGAATGCCATACCCTGAGTCAGCATCTGTCCTCTTCCCTCCCCTTGGCCTTGGTGACTGCCTATTGACTTTGGGTGGCAGAGAGATTGGGTTCATATTTTCTGCACGTGGCAATTTTCGGTGGTGCTCGTATCCGGGGGAAGCATAAGGATTATCTGAAGAATCTGCCCCTTGGCGGGTTAACATTCTGACACGCTCTGCTTTGATTTGCAGCTGAGTGTTCAACTCTTGCAAGATTGCCTGTTTTGCTTTCACTCGAATATTTCCTGCATCTGTAAGAGCTGCAAATCTATCTGCCTTCACTTTTGCATCTTGCATAGAGGAACCCTTCGATAAGTGATCCATTATAGATTGTATAACAAGAGTAATATCACAAATAATGTGAACTTTGTAGTTTAAACATCAATCGTTGTCTTGATAAAAATTGAAATGTAATACAAATTTAGCGCGATTTCTAAGGACGCGGCCATGTCAAGAACCCGTATGTAAACGAAAATAACAGGTCACATGCTCAAACTTTCGCCGGTTCCAGGCCCTGGTGTCTCATTGCTAAACGGTTAAATTTTGCAGTGGTTTCTTCTTCAACAAAAGACACATGCATCCTTTGTGCTCGTATTTCAAAGATCTTGCTAGTTTCCGAGGAAGCGGGCGTGGAACCAGTCGTTAAACACTCATAAACACATGACCGAAATTTTTTTGACCACTTGAATGTTTATGTGCTAGCTTGATAATGCTACCAGTATGATGCTACAAGTACATCATAAGTGAAACCGATGGAAATGGGGCATGCATATAATTTCTTTGTTTTATTGGCTTTCCCAGGGCTTATTCTAAGTAGAGCACAATGTGCTCTTCAAAAAGTCAACGTAGACGACTCGTATGGAGTGGGAAGAAATTTTGATGGTATCGGGGCAATAAGTGGAGGAGGAGTAAGTTTTAGGTCTTGGCTTATTTCATGACAGTGCACTGCCAGAATGTTTTTTTAATCATCCATCATTCTTCTCTTATTTCCCAAAGATGTCAGAGTGATTGAATATGATTGCCTCGTTATTAGGCCTTATACATGTTACAAGGTTATAGCATAGAAGTACAGTACTTTACATGTACTTCTATGGTTATAGGTACTTGCATTTCCTCAGTTTTCAGATTTAATGCAAGTTTAGGTTTACCCACCGGTAAGAACCTAGTATGTGAGGCCGAAAAACTGAGGCAACCCCAGCCCCCACTTTAATTAGCAGCATTGAACACGGACAATAATTTTAAAAATCATAACAATATGATTATTTTAGCCTCGGAATTGTTGGGCAGTTGATGGTGGAATGCCAAATGACCACCAGAAAATTACTGTAGATGATTCATATGAACTTGGGAGGTATTTTGATGGGATTGGGGGATTAAGTGCAGGTGTAAGTACACATATGAATATTAATTATGATCTGTATTGGGTGAAGGGCTTTTGCTTTGACTATAAGTCTGAAATACAGTTGTAGGTATTATTAGAAATTTTTCTGGGCACTTTTTATTCCACTGCATGAATGAAATTTAGCATGCAATTCTCGACTACAATTTTTGTAAAATCATTATTTTTATTCTATTGATGAATTATCATTCTTATTTTATTGCATTTTTATTTTTCCAGTACTTTATATTTTTCAAATACTTAATATATATTTGTTCCATTTTTCAATAAAAAGCAAATAAATTCCAAGAACGGTATAGTTGAACAAACTCTAATGTATTTACAATCAAAAGAATTTCATAGTTTCAGTTTTGAAATGACAATATTATAATGGCTGATCTTATAATTTGCACAAGTCTACAGTTCCTAAGAAGTTTGTGCAAAAGATTTTGTTGGTTAATTAATATTTTTTATCTCTTATTTTTTAAATTTTATTTTAAAGAAAATCCTATAAAATCTATAAGAAAAAAATATTGCTGAGTTGTCAAAGTTAAGTTTTAACATGAAATCTGTTGCCTTTCAGGCTACATCAAAGCTTTTGGTTAATTATCCAGAGGCTCAGAGAAACCAGGTGCTAGATTTTTTATTTAAGGTGAGTTTTTATCTGATACAAATCCAATCCCATCAATAAGTTTTTGATAGAAATCATTTAAATATAATTTATTGAAATCTTGTCCACTCTACCTATGAAATGTATTGAAATTAAACACAAACTGAAATTAACTCAGGATCAGGAAGGTAGCTGTTGTAAGCATTAAATATATATTGTGATCAATAATTTTTTCTCATTTCGTCAGATACGGCTTTGTATATATTATAATCCTTGAATGATCATTTCAGCCCAATTTTGGCGCTTCCCTTCAAATATTAAAAGTAGAAATTGGAGGTGATTCACAAAGTACAGGTACATGTACAATGCTTTTACAAATTACACAAAGTGTCCCCTGGTTAATTTGAAAATTTCAGTATCTAATTAGCTTTTTAGCAACTTACCCATGTATTGTTGTGGTATGTATAACATGTAAATTAGTGGGTAATTTTATAATATTGATTACTGATTGTATATTTTAATCCATATATTCAGATGGTGTGGAGTCATCTCACATGCACACAGAAGAAGATGTCAGCTTCCAGAGAGGATATGAATGGTGGATGATGAAGGAGGCTAAGAAGGTGAAATATTTTTTAGGTTTTAATTGAATTATCTTTGAGAGAGTATACTTTTAAAAGCTTTGTAAATGATTTATGTAAGACATGAATATTATATTTTTCTTATCAAGAGACAGTGATTATAGGGCCATTGACCTGGTTTTCAAGGTGAAATTAACTTATTTAAGTATAATTAGTTACTCCCCAATAAAAGTGTCTGGCACTTGCTGAAATATTAGAGGTCATACCATACACTTTCATAGCTCTTGGTTAGATGAATATTATGCATATTTTTAGGTTTTAGCCTTCGGCACTAAACAGTAGCTAAACAGTAGGAACAAAAGTAAAGCCCAGTAGCATGTATACATGTGAAGACCTCTTAAATTTTACACTTAATGACTGTATTGCTTAAGTTAACTGCTCTATGTGAAAAAAAGCCCAGGTTTGGTCCGTCATTTATTATTAATTTTGGTTTTTCTATAATTAAGTCATATTCACGAATATTTCAGAGAAATCCCAACATAAAGCTATATGGTCTTCCCTGGGTGTTCCCTGGCTGGTTAGGAAATGGAACATTCAATCCATATGCTATGAGAGAGAAACTTGTGTACTATATAACTTCCTGGATCAAGGGAGCAGCAAAAGTGCACAATTTGCAGATTGATTATATTGGGGTATTGATATTTATTTATTTACTTTTCTGTCATTCATACATGCACATAGGTTAAATTCCACTCTATGAGATTTGTTCAGTATAAACGATAATTCCAATTATAAAGTAATATGTCAAAGTCCACTGTGTGTGTGTGCATTTTTGTGTTGGATATGTAAGTTTTGCAATTTATTGCCCATTGAATATAAGTGGTTCAGTTTTCTATTTATTATTTTTATGTACAGACACAGATGTGTCTGTACATATTGCCATCACCTGCGTCTGTCGTCGCCGTCGCCGTCGCCGATCATGTCGCCGTCGCCGTGCACTTTCAGCGTTAACACCATAAGTGGAAGACAGTTTTACTTTTTGGCTTTATATTTACAGAGCTGACTAATATTCATAAAACGCAGGTCAAGTTCGAAAATCAGCATGCTCGGGCCATTATTGTAGGATTTATGCTGTTTTTTCACTTTTTAGCATATATGCAACACTGTTAACACATTTCAAGGAAAACCGATAGACCTGTTTCATGAAACTCACAGGAGTAATCAATCTTACTAAAACGCAGGTCAAGTTCGAAAATCGGCATGATTGGGCCACTATTTTACTAGTTATGCTGTTTTTTACACTTTTCAGCATATATGCAACACTGTAAACACAATATAAGAAAAACAGATGGGCTAATTGTCATGAAAGTCACAGGAGTGGTCAATTTTACTAAAATGCAGGTTGAGTTCGTAAATCAGCATAATCGTGCCATTATTTTAGAAGGTATGCTGTTTTTTCACATTTTCTCAGATTCAATTTTTAGGCATGTTAACAGTCTCATTATTAAACTAATAAGATACGTGAAAGTGTTTGTTTGACATTTCCTGCATCTTTACAACATTGTTAGTTGATTTTGTAAAAATGATGGTAAACATGTTATCGTGTATTGTGTAATAAAGTTTCAAAAATGAAAANGTTTTATTTTTATTATTAATAATTATAAAAACAAAACATTTTTGTAATAATATACTTCTTTTATACTTGTATAGATTTGGAATGAAAGAAGCTATGATATAGACTACATCAAGGTAATGCTATGGATTCATTTTCTTTTCTGCAAACTACCTGTATATTATCAGCACTGGTAGAATTAAATCAGTTTCGTAATATTCTTAAAATCACATACCATAGAAATCGAATGGAAGGTCCTATGCTTTAGCACACTAAAAGCTGAACAAAAATGGTCTCAGACAAAAAATATTCTTTAAAAACATGTTTTTGTCTTTTGTTTCTGTGAATCTTCAGATGCTACGAATGTCTCTGGACAATCAAGGATTTAGTCATACTCAGATTGTGGCTGCTGATGGTGGTTGGGGAATAGCGTCTGATGTCTTGAAAGATCCTGATTTGGCAAACGCAGTCTGTATTTTGGGGTAAGATGACTATCATTACTTGTTTCTCTGTGTAACACCCGTTGTCACCACTCCTATTCCCTTTTAGAATGAAAGCTGTACTTTTAAGGTTGCTTACTTCAATTTATTTAATTTTAAGAATCTTTCATTCATGAAGTTAATTGATAGAGGAGCATGTTCAAATAACTTGCTTTTAATTGACTCTTTGTACAACACTGAACATTATTTGAAGAAAATATCAAAGTTTTTTTATGTATGTATTACAGAGCTCACTATCCTGGTAGTATGGCTACGGCAGATGCTCAAAAGACTGGGAAAAAACTGTGGGCTTCAGAGGAATACAGTGCCTTCAATAACCTGGCTGGTGGAGGCTGCTGGGCCAGGGTCAGTTTTAAGTCCTTCTCTTTCTTTCTTTGCATATTTATAAAAAATCTGCTGATATATCTGACTTATCTGCTATGTTTGTGCCTGCAAGGCATCCCAGTGGGTCTAGAGAGTGATTTAACCTTCTTCTTTTTCTGACTTTTTGCACAGGAGGAATTTCTGGTTATATTAGGTCCAGAACTTATGGTTATTCCATTTTAATGGTGTAGTGCATGCTTATGTAAACTGTGCATAAGAGAGCTTTATTAACATATTAAATTGTGAGATGAAATTGAAAGAATGCATTTGATTTGAAGTAAGCCTTAGTTTTTATAAAGCATACAAAGAATTCTTTATGATTTCGAAGTGTTAATGTAAAATTATATATTCCAGGTCCTAAATGAAGGCTATGTGAATGGAAATCTAACCAGGTATTCTAAAAATTAAGTTATAAAGTATCTCATGGGACTTGAAATGTTATGTTGTGTCTTGCTATACATATTTATTTTTATTTATATTAATATAGTTTCTTTTTTTGTTTCTTTTACTTTTTCAGTATAAGTCAGTATTATGCTAAAATGAAAACCTCACAAAATTCAGGAAACATTTTAACAAGTAACCGATAAACACCAAAATTTACTATGTAGCTTATGAAAAAAGAAAGAACCATATCTGAAGATGTTTAGAAATTGGTTGTGTATAGACACACTGGGCAGTTAATTCACAATTAATTATTTTGGTTCTAGTGCCATTGCATGGAACCTGATCTCCAGTTACAGTGCTGCTTTGCCCTACAGTGGATCTGGTCTGATGACAGCCAACCAGCCCTGGTCAGGATATTATGTAGTCAATACTCCTATTTGGATGAGTGGTAAGAACTTCTGGCTCTTTAAATAGTATTATATTGTATTGTATTGTATTGTATGTATTGTATAAAAGTGACAACGCACAATTTCAGCTTTTATATAAAGATACATATCTTTTGACTCATGTTTCGATATAATTGAAAATCGCTTTAGTAAAAGCTGAGTTTTGATAGTGAGACAACTCTTGTGAAATTGTTTTTTTCATTGGTTAAAATTTTTATTTCTAGCTCATTACACTCAGTTCACAGAAATTGGCTGGAGCTATCTTGACCATGGTCATGGCTCTGGTCATCTGGACAGCAATGGCAGTTATATTGCACTGACCAGTCCAGACAGGTCTCAGCTGACCATTGTGATAGAGAATATGGTATGGTTGTACAATGATGTGTAATATAAGGCCCACAATTGCATTTTGAATTTTTACCAGAGGCTAAGTTTAATATCTTGCTCAATGGTGATATTAGTGATGTTTGATTAAGGAATGAAATTAGCTATTTTTTCATTTTTTGAAGGAATAATTTTTTTTTAATGTAAGATTTTGAAATGTAAACGGTTTATATGATTAATTAATTGAAATTTTTTTATTTTATTTATTATTATTACTTTTTTTTTGAAGAAGTGAACTTTAAGACAATATAAAATGTTGAAGTGTTTACCATTTTTTAGGATCCCCATGATGCCCCATGTTTTTATCCTATGCCTAAGTACACAGTGGCACCACAAACTGTTACTTTCACACTGAAAGGCTCATTTGTAAGTATAGTAGATTTGAATTCATGAAGTCAAAACTCTTTTATAATTATTTAGTACTAATTTGAAAGACCACTTTCTAACATTGCTAAGTATGCTTAAGAAGGATTTTTGTCTATGTATATGTCACTGTGTTAACTGAGCATTTTGCTTCTAATTTTTTTAACTGAGTGAAATATTGTCTGCATTTTCTTCATTTTAGTCTAAAATACAGGAGTTGGAAGTCTGGTTTTCATTTTTCAACTTTACTCAGGGAGGACACAGTGACATTTTTATTTATCAGGGACCATTGAAGGTTTGTATCCATCCCTGACTCACATGTTCTTTTTTCAATAATTTATTAATTGTTAATAGTATTGTTCTTCTTTAGTGTGTGGGGGTGGGGGGGAATACATTCTTAGCATTATTTTATGTAACAATCCGGAGCATATTTCATAAACATTTTCAATTGCATCTGGTGTAGGGTCCAATACTCACAAAATATAACCATGTTCAACTTTTCTTCAAATTTACAAATATATTTCTCATTAATTCTTTTAATATCATAATGGGATATAAATATTTTATTGTTGTTATTGTCCACTTTAAATCCTTGTGCAACTCGCTCAAGAAATTATAGTTTTCTTTCCCCTAGATTGTGAATGGCAGTTTCAGCTTAACTGTCATGCCAAATGTTGTGATCACATTAACCACAGTGAAGAGTGGAAGGAAGGGACAGTACCCCACTCCTCCCCCACCTGCTCCTTTTCCTTTGCCATATAAAGATACATTCCAAGGTATTGAATGCATTCATTCAGACACATCTTTTTTTAAATGCAGCTAGAAAGAGATTAAAGAGATTAAAGGGGCCCGCACACGTTGAGCATTTAGCGCGCACCACTTGCGCTGCGCCGTTTTCTCATCGTGTGCGGGGCTATTTTGGTGAGATTTTTGCCTCTCACGCGGTTGAGCAAAATATCTCACGTGTTTGATATTTTTGGTCTCTTGAGGCAAATGTCTCAGCGTGTGCGGGGTGCAAGCGCCGATTGCTCACGCCATGCCAACAATGCGCATGTGCCGGTAGCTGGAAACAAAGAAAAATGGCAGCCTCCAGCGAAGTAAACAAAAATGTACACAGTAATAGTTAGTCTGATTGATTAACGTGGTCACCATTTGCCATTACTTTCAGAAAAAAAATATGTTTCCTTAATCACATGATCCCACAGTTCGCGGTGCGTCCGATACGGGCAGGCTGGGAGGCATCTCTGCTGAGCAAAGAGCGCATCGTTTGCGGGGAGCTGAGGAGTGCGAGCATAATATCAAGTGGCATGCGCCGAATGCTCACCGTGTGCGGGCCCCTTAAAGAAATAAGATCTCTCTAATTGAAAAAAAAAAGAAATATTGTAATAAAACATAGAACATTCAAATTTATTATGCTCTCTCTCTCTCTCTCTCTCTCTCTCTCTCTCATTTAGATTCATAAGTGAGTTTTATAACAGTCACATGCAATCACATTAATATTGTATTACAATTTATACAGCCTGGGCAAAATCCTGTCTACATCAATATACAATCATACTGTGCCCTGTATTATTGTACCCTTTTCATATTCCAGACTATGCAGAATTCAGTGAGCCTTATAATCTAGCACCACAAGCTGGCTCCTTTGAGATCAGGTCTTCCTCTGAACCTGGAATTCCTAAGGTGCTACGTCAGGTGGTACCTCAGCCTCCTATAGACACCTGTTTGCCCAAGAGAATGCCCAGGCCCATTGCTGTGATAGGAAACCACTCTTGGTATGGAGACAAAGCACCGTTTAAATATCTAGAGTTGGTGAAATTGATGGGTTGTGATTTTGCTTTAGAAAATTTTACAAGGCAGTACCTGAATATGATGAAGTATGTTTTTATTGCCTCTTGTGTTAAGATGTTAAAAAAGTAAACTGTTTCTTATAAGATTAAATGTGTTTTTACCTCCTGTTATGATTACACCACTGACTTGTGGAAATATCATGATATCAAATATCATGCCTCACAGGTAAAAACATGTCAAGTTTCCTAAGAAATAACTTACCTCTTTTTTACTACCTGAAAAATTACTTTTTATAACAATTCATTTATTGTAAAATGTTCAGTAGATATAGGTGTACTTGATTTTATCATAATTACAAAACAACAATTACATATCAGTTGCCATTCTTTGTGAATTTTTTTCAAGACATACATGGTACACTTAATCCAGTGATCATTATAAGTTAAATGATGGTTGCAGGGCAGATGTCAGAGTAGAAATCATGTGTAGAGTGCCAGCAAGTAATGGTAGCTCAGGGTTATTTATAGCAAGCCGTGTCAGCAGTGGGGGATGCAGTGCCATGTACTCTAATGGCCTGTACTTCTGGTTGCTACTGGAGGAAAGGAAATTTTTGCTTTCTTCAGATTATGGTAAGTTTTTTTCATTGAGACTTGCTGTAAAAATACATATATTATTTTGAATATGAGCATTAACAAGAATAGCAAGCAAGAAAAAGATGTGATTGTGAAGTCCTTTTTTAAAAACAAATATAGTTTTGAAAAAAATGATAAATTATTGAAATCATTATACTTAAATGAAATAAAAAATGTAATTAATGAAATTATTATACTTTGTTTTAATCTTCTTTTTCAGCCCAAAAAGTTGTTTATGCAAACGGAACTCTTCCAAATAGCATTGATTTTAATACTTGGACATCTATGTCTCTTTTTGCCCAGGTGAGTGTCATAGTATAGTATACAGCAATAACAAGTGTTACAATAAACGTTATTTACATCAAACCAATATATGCTGCTGTATCCAAAAATGACATGTTTACAAAAGAATGGCATGAGCTTGGGTGCATTTTTTCAACTGTAAAATTAATATCCAGGATGAATTTCGACTCAACTCCTTAGTGTAATGGTAATCAGAATCTCATTTTTATCAGCATGTTTAGATTGTCATAGATATAAAGCAAATTAAAAACTGGTTTTTACAGAAAAAAAATTATCAATTTAGGGAAAGAAGGTGAGGGGCATGTTAAACAGCAAAGATGTGTTCAACCTTGAGCTAAAGACTGTTGTCTCAGCCTACGGGTTTGTTGCCATAGGAACCAATGATTTTGGAATGGCTGATTTTATCAACATGTTCATTGACAAAACATGATGATTCAGAAGGAAAGGTTAAATTATTTCATAATGGATTTTATCAACATGTTCATTGACAAAACATGATTCAGAAGGAAAGGTTAAATTATTTCAGAGTGGACAACATAACTATAATTTTGCACATCAAGTAGGTCCTAGCTATATGTAACATCAGCTGTATTTGTTTTAGATAAATACAGAGTTTGATGATGTTCAGTAAAAGATCTTTTATTGCTAATTTAATTTTCCAGCTATAAAATATTTAGCAATATTTATCAAAGATAAAGTCACAGAAAATCTTGCACATCAATCATGTCCTAGCAATTTCAATATATCAGCTGTATTTGTTCTGAAATAAAAACAGATTTCCATAATGACATTTAATGGATCTTTTTTTATTGTTAATTGAATTTTACAGCTGGAAAAACGTTTAACATAAACATAAAATCACAAAATCTTGCACATCAATCATGTCCTATCACTTTCTAATATATCAGCTGTACATTACTTAACAAACAAAATCACATAAAATCTTGCACATTAATCATGTCCTAGCAATTTCAATATATCAGCTGTATTTCTTCTAAAATAAAAACAGATTTCCATAATGACATTCAATGGATCTTTTGTATTGCTAATGGCAAAAAAAAATTGTCAGTCCAGTCAATATGTAAATTACATGTATCTGTGATTTCTTGATGTCCCGATTGTGAAAAAAGTTAAATCCAGTTATATCCACATATATTATATTATTACCACACAACAAAATAGTGAATAGTCCTGTATGCACTGTATTATGACATCTTTATATATATTCTTTATTGTTAGAAAATTCATATTTACTAAAACATATGAAGCTAAAAACCATAATCAAGCCACTGCAGTATTGCAAAGGTATTGTCATAACATTATCATAAACTTTTAAAAGAAAAATTGCTAGTTAGATTAAGGGGCTGTTTAGGTAGCTATATTTTTATACAAACTTTGGTATTTGTTGTTAATTGTATACATTATTTACTCTAAATTTATGGTGAATGTGCTTTCACCTGGAGAATCAACCATTTTTTAAAGATATATTTTGTTCCTCATATCAAAGGGCTGCAAAAGCTAAGGGATAGAATTTCCGTATTCATTATTTTGAGTTGTGCATTTTCTCATTCTATACCTATCTCTCTCTCTCTCTCTCTCTCTCTCTCTTGATGCAGACATCACCAAGGGACCAACATTGAATTAACAATGGTGGATAAAACATTCACCAACTTCAAATTAGGTTACCTAGTTTTTTTTTACCCGGCAAACAGGCGCACACATAAATAAAATAATTTTTAAATTTGTTTTCTTTTTCTTCTTGAATATTCGTAAGTTGCTGGGAGAAATTAAATTTAATTTTGGCAGCGGTCGATAGTTGGCATTCATATTTAACTTCTTGTTTTTGTTCATGTCTTATCTTATGTCTTATTTTATAATGTTGCTTGAGTTATATAATACACTTGTTATCCATGTTTATACGACATCTTTGCTGAACAAACTGAAAGTGCCTTGCTTTTCACTCTTGTTAATCACCAGGTGTTCTTAATTTAGTGTGATACACACCAGTATGCTAGTACCTGACAGCCTATTGTTATATGTTGTCTACAGGTAGAATCTTAAGACTGTCAATCATTGGTCCACAAGTAGCTGTAAGCTGGGGTCTTATCTTTTGGTCAATTAACTGTACACCCAGCTTACTTGACTTAAATTGTCTAAGATTGTCATTTTAAATGAAAATTAAAATGGTCTTGAAATAACTGTTACCCGTGATCTTAATGACTTGTCTGTTGAGTGTGCACTTGTCTAACACAACCGTAATATCCAGAGTCATTTATTAAAGAGGCAATAAAATCATTTCGGGTAGATTCAGTTGAAAGTGTTATTAGTCCCTTCCCTCTTTTCTGTCTGTTTGCCCATCCTGAAAATCTTATCAAAATTTGAGAACTTATTGAAAAGATCTTGACCACTAACAGACAGACAAACCAACGCTGATGGTGGATGTCAATATCGCTTCATGTTTATGGGCCAGGCGACCATATGAAAAAGTTTGTCAAACAGTGCACAAATTCAAAGGTGCGCCGAGTGGTGGGGGGTGCCTTCTACATCCACGGAAGAGATAACGTGCGTTTAGCGGCCAAACAGCACCTACAAATACTTCGGCTTAAGCGACCAGCTGTTAAGTAACACGGTGGAACTGTCGCAACTAAACCCGGGGTGGACACTTTAATCGTGGTCCAGAGTTTTATTCCGCTACAACGCATTTATATGGAAGCCGACTGGTGTCATGTTTAAAAAAATCATAATCTCTAATTTTCGAGTATTTTGAAATTTGGACAAAAAATTGTGATCTCGAAATTTCAAGCTGGTATTTTGAAATTTGGATAAAAATATTATCTCGATATTTCGAGGTAGCTACCTCGAAATTTCGAGATAGTAATTTTTTACATGACACCAGTCGGCCTCCGTATATATATCTTGGATCCTAGCGTGGACGAAATGCTATCGGTGATGCATTAAGGCTCCGTTCATATGAAAAATCTATTTTCTAAAAATCTATTTTCTATTCGCGGTATCTTGTGATCACGGTCTGTGCCCTGAATACCCCGCGGCGTAATTACTGGCAGCGCGAGCCAGTTACTTCCAAAGCTGTAATTAATTCTCTGCTGCTCTCGGAGTGATCACAAGATACCGCGAATAGAAAATAGATTTTTAGAAAATAGATTTTTCATGTGAACGGAGTCTAAGACTTATAGTGCACTGCCTGACGTTCAATTGGAAAGTTAAGACTTTGATTTTAACAAAACGATGAGCATGTATCTTCACTGCTGTAATAGATACATTTATATTTAAAAGTTTTACATGGCGAAAATGTTTATCTGCAGCACCAATCTTGAAATGTAAAGTATATGTGCTATTGTAATGCAGTTTGAGTGTCATACGTGTTGGGGGAGAGAAAACAGTAAAGGCGTATTTTTGCCGATTTTTTCTGACATTTGTTCAAAAACATTGCATCCAAACGCATTTTGTGGACGAATTTCTGGTTTTTATTCAACCTAAATAAGTTCAAAGTATGCGCATTTTTTTATTATTATCATTTTATTATTATTTTGCACAACGAGACGTTTTACCTACCCTTATTGTATGCCATAATCGTTTACAAACACAAAATTAGCCTCTTCCTATGATTTGGACTAGTGTCCAAATATGTAATTATCTGTTAATATAGATCGTTTTGTTTTGCCATAGCAAATAAGTTTGTTTATTCACTCTCTGTTCAGTTGCTTACTGTGACGTTTTATGTGACGCGGAAAATACACATGATATCAGGCGGGTGACCTCATAGGAGCACATCCCAGTGCTTATTGTGTAAGTTTGGTGACATTTGGTGGTGTTTTTAATATAATGGACAATTCTTTACCTCTGTGGAAAGCACAGTGAAACATCGGATTTAAGGGGGTACATCTTTACAAATTGAATAAATGGTATAAAATATGTTTATCCTCACCGTTATTTTGTATTTCTGTGCCATTAATCATGTTAGATGTGGTATCTGGAATAAAAAGCACTATTTTTAGCAATTTTTACCTGTGAGGTGATCTCCATTTGTAAAATGAAAGCACATAGAATTGAAGGTGGAGCAAACTTTTAGACCAAGGGTGTATACTCGGGACGGAGACAGAGAAAGCTGTTTATTTCATAGCGTTTAGTTACTTTATGTAGCCCAGCTTAAAATTATGTAACAAAGGATCAACAATAATGATTTTTGATACAATTACAATTACAGATACAATTACAAACTTTATTACTCAATGACATCCGTATTTAATAGCGCAGTGGATATCATCGGTTTGCCTACAGGCATTATCGATTGCAATGCGTTACGGGTAGTGCCCCCTCGCTCTTTCTTCCATCGGTTAAGTTTAGATAAAGACCCATTTACCACATATCCATGCGCCCTAGATCGATGTCTTGGAATAAATGTTTCATGAGGCCCGAGTATTACCAGACAGCCTGGGATTGCCTTACATCAGGGTTCCAGAACTTGTGTTCGTCCCGGCAGGCAGCTGAGGTCAATCATCTTTCCCTATGGAGCAGAGAACTCCTGTGTGTAAAGTAACCGGGTTTGCAATAAGCTGTGGTTTCTGCTTGCTGTTTCTGTTCATATTGCTGCTTTACAGTGGGAAGGAAAATTATTCACCTTTCAAACAGGCTCCATATGCAATGAAAGCCAACAGACTAGGTGTTCTGGAACAGAACAAATTAGACCAGCTTCAACGGAATTGCAAAGCGTTATTTGAAGGAGACAGGCACGCGGTTATGCAGGCCAAGAAGGCGATGGAAACCCCCAAAAAAGCGCTCACGCCTGATTTCTACAAGACCGCACTATCAGACTGCACAGCCTTCAAAAATAAGAGGAAATATATCCTGTCTGCATCTCCCGAAGAGAAGAAATTTCCGCTGGCTTTTAGTATTTTGGTGTACAAAGACATTGAGCAGGTGGAGAGGTTGCTGCGAGCTGTATACCGCCCTCATAATTTTTACTGTATCCATGTTGATAGCAAATCACCGAAGGATTTCTATGAAGCGGTAGTGCTGCTGAGCGAATGTTTAGAAAACGTCTTTATGGCCCCGAGACGCGTAGATGTTAGATGGGCTGAATTTAGCGTCTTGGAACCAGAAATACTCTGCATGAGAGAATTATTAAAGAAGAAAAACTGGAAATATTTTTTAAACTTAGTCGGACAGGAGTTTCCACTAAAAACCAACAAAGAACTGGTGAAAATACTGCAAACATATAATAATTCTAATGATATTGATGGAAACATCAAAAGGTTAGTACACTACAGCATATAGTTGAGATGGATATAAATTACATTGGTCTGGTCAGATAATCTAGGTCATGCAGTCACTGATCAATGATAATATGGCTTTTTAATAAACTAAACAAACAAAAAACTTTTGATATAGTCGTAGACAAACAGTAATAGACCCAGGAGGGTCTACTGAAAGTTCTCCCTGAGTTATGTTTTTTTTTTCCTTTCTGAGTATCACTAATGGCAAAGCTGTTTTTCTTATATATATATATATATATATATATATATATATATATATATATATATATATATATATATATATAGTACTCTAATCTAAACCATTTCCTTGTTTAAAAGAAATTATGAGATTTCATGCCCATCCCCCAAGCCAAGCTTAGGTACAATGGCAAGCGCGTACTGCTCTGGATCGGATTGTGTCCGCCAATATATTACCCCCACCACCACCCACCACCACCACCACCATCCGAGTAATAGATGTTATTTTAAACTCGCCTCTCTTACTACTGTCAGCATGCTAATAATATAGAGTTTTCATGGACATTTGAAACCCAGGGTACCAGTAGGCGAACAGGTTCCCACCAGAGAGCCAACAGAGGCGCATTTAAAACACTTCAGGCGTGTTTATGAATTAGTTTCACGATAAAACACTTTTTTATTAAAACCAAAGGCAAGCGAAAAGACAAGTAGTTACACAAAGAAAGATAAATCATGCTGAAACATGATATTTATACTTCGCCGTGTAACTTCTTGTCTGTTCCACTTCCTTGTTTAATTTTGCTACGTGCTAACTCACCAAAATTACGTTATACCGACACTGGACGGTAAAAAATTGGATCTGGATTTTAGTCACAAACATATGTATAATTGATAGCAAATGAACGTGTTTAGCAAAGTTGATAAGGATGAATAGGGGATTAAGGGCTGTTTAGAGCACGACGGTGGCACGAGTATACGACTACCACCACAAACCTATTTCTTTGCTGGTTTGATTAAATGTTTTCATAGAAATTGATGTTGAGTTGTCGACAGTCTGTGTAAACATGATAAAACTTGGGACTTTGATGTCTTTAAAAAAAATTTACGCCGCATTGCAGTAGAGTATTACATAACAATGTTGTGAATATATGTCAAATAAAGAAAAAATGTCTTTCAAGGAAGTCAATTACCCCGGTCAGCTTTTTTAAAGTCAAGCTGAGTCGCCGTTTACGCTCCATCGATAATCAATCAAATCAATATTATATATAATATATAATATATAATATATAATCCTGTTTTCCTGTATCTCTTGCAGTAGGAACCTCGATCGAACAGAATACGTTTGGAGTGGTTTCTATAGGACAAACGTAAAGAAGTCGCCACCACGCTGGAAAATAAAACTTGCCAAAGGATCTGTCCACATAGCGGCAACCAGAGGCTATGTCGATTACGTCATCAATAGTGAAATAGGAAAATATTTCTTAGAGTGGGTTAAAGACACTGGGACTCCAGATGAGACTTTCTTTGCCACTCTCAACATCAACCCACACTTAAAAGTACCAGGGGCTTTCACAGGTAACCTCATTTGGTATTTGTTTTATATTTGTTTTTATATTTGTTTTATGAGAGGCTGGAAAATATCTGAGGGAGATAAAACGATAAAACAGTTTGCCCTGGTTTAAATCCGTTTTTATCAATGTGTTTAAGAGTTTTTGCATTCAGCTAAAAACACATTGAACAATTCAGTCCATTGCTTCATGTTTACCACGTGGCTGGTTATGAGACAATATTGAATTTGTCCCGTCTTTACTTTGAAGCACTTCCTAAGATTTTAATTTAAGATAAGCCTAAAAGATTATCTCGGTTGATCTAAGATGGTAACATCCACTCGTAAAAAAATAAAATAACGAAAGCTCCCAGTGCATAAAAAGTGGTTCCGTGTAAAGAAAAACGCGTTATTTCTTCCACATACTTAAATAAGGTTCTAAATGTTTTGATCATTAAGAATAACTATTCAATCAAGTATTGCTTCGAAACATAGAAACTTTCTTTAAAGATCAGTCATAATATCAGTCTTATGAATTTCATTTATGTTTTAGGTGACATTGAGAAAAAGCCGTTTTTGACCCGGTACAAGCTATGGCTGTACGGAGAAGACGCCAAATACTGCGGCGGCAAGGTGGTACGTGCCATATGCGTATTTGGCGTGACAGACCTTCCTAAACTACTTTCTCGTAAAGAACTATTTGCCAACAAATTCCATTTGACGTTTGAACCGTTAGCGTATGACTGTATGGAAGAGCTTTACTTTAACAGGACAGCTAACGAAGACCATTTTCCAATTGATGTGGATTATTACAGTAGTTTACCATTTGTAAAACAACATATATGACAAAATTAACATGCCGTTTCGTTAACTAAGACAATTCAGTTATGTACGCGTTATAGATGTACTTAGGAATACTAAGAAATACACCACTTGTGGAGCAACGTTTTCCATCGAGATCAAACGCATTTAGCTTTTTTTCAAAAACGCAGTTAATTAAGACAAAACATTCAAATTTTGTTGAAATATCATCAGATTAAAAAAGCAGTGACCTATAAGTGCTTATGTCATAAGACCAGAATGGTGTTACGCAGTAAATAAAAGTCAAGTCTTTTGTACACATTGCAAATAGCATTCGATCACTCTGTCTATCATCATTATCATCAAAGTCTCATGCAGGATTTTATGTTCACTTTTTATAGCAAAAGCTGGCAGAAATGCAAGCACATGCACATGGTTAATCCCTGCCACCGCATTCAGCTGGGATCAAAACGGTTCATGTCTCAGCTGGCGACTGATTCTATACCAATCCTAGATATTCACAAACATGCCCCTGGGTAATTCATGACACAGTTTTCTACTGCACTTTTCACTACACCACTGTACAGAAAACTGCACATAATTACCTAGAGACATATCTGTGAATATTAAGTAAAAAAAAAATCAATCTATGGCTCAGGATGAGGGTTGGCACGTGTATCGGTAGTGCTATGTGGGTGTAAAAATAACCCAGATAGCATTATGTCTGACGCGCCGCGTTTCGGGTCTCGATGAAATGCCGTCATGATTTGAGCTGTTCACCTTGCCATGCAAGTAGCCTGGAGGAAATGACAAGTGACAGTAGAACCTCCAATGATGTTTCTGTCATCGCGATACCTTCCTGGCACAAGCAGCTGATATTTGCCGTTTTCCACATCACCCGCCAAACAATAGCCATAACTATCGTTGTCTTCGTCGAGGTAAATGTTCGTCTCTGATAGGCGCTACTGCATGACACTACCCCGCTGCCATTAGTGCAGCTAATTATCCACAGTTGATGGTGACCTTGAAAAGGTTCATTTACAGTAACTATTTTTACTGTCGGGCACGTAGACCTAAAAAAAAAATCCACATGCCCCACTCCAAATTAATTTTTTAAACACTGTGAGTTTTTTTTTTTTTTTTTTTTTTTTTGCTGTGTGTGTGTGTGTGGGGGGGGGTCTGAACTACAATTTACGTCAGGCAGGTGATTCATTAGCAAGTCAGTTACGTTTGCGTGCAAGTATGTTTTAAAGTCTGGTCACCAGACCGCAGAAATCACTTGCACTGGGCAAGTAACACTAAAAAGTATGTCATGTCACGCATATTTCTGAGAAAAATGTGTGAAATGCATTGAAATTTCCCATTATATGAATCACTATAAAAGACACGAGAGAAGTATTTTCTGTATTAACTAAAGATATTGTAATTCCGCATTTGACAAGACTATGGCTGTATTCCCAGAGCTTTTAGATCGATCTATCCCCGCGGGGAGTCTCACTAGATTACTGTTAGACAATCCGGCTTAAATGTCCGTCCCGCCTACTACAAGCTGTAAGGGGGTAATTAACTTTCGTGTCCGCTCGGCTGACAGCTATTTAGCGTGAACCCCCAGGGAGTTAGGTCGATCTAAAGTAGATCGATCTAATCTCTGGAAATGGGATCTATGTGTTGGGGGTGGTGGGCTCATGTCCTACACCCTATTTCCATAGGCTCTGTTCTCACAACTTTTAGATCGATCTATCACCGCGGGGAGTCTCACTAGATTACTGTCAGATAATCCGCCTTAAGTGTCCGTCCCCGTCTACTACAAGCTGTAATGGATAATTAACTTTCGTGTCCGTCCGGCTGACAGCTATTTAGCGTGAACCCCCAGGGAGTTAGGTCGATCCAATGTAGGTCGATCTAATCTATGGGTCTATTCCCACAACTTTAGATCGATCTATCACCGTGGGGAGTCTCACCAGACTACCGTCAGATAATCCCCCTTAAGTGTCCGTCCCCGCCCACTACAAGCCGTAAGGGGCAATTAACTTTCGTGCCCGCCCGGCTGACAGCTATTTAGCGTGAACCCCCAGGGAGTTAGGTCGATCCAAAGTAGGTCGATCTAATCTATGGAAATGGGGTGTATGAGAATGGGGTGATAGATTTTTAGATCGATCTATCCCTGTGGGGAGTCTCACTTGATTACTGTCAGCTTGACCGGCTTAAGCGTCTGTCCCGCCTACTAAAAGCTGTAATGGGGTAATTAACTATGGTGCCCGCTCGGCTGACTGCAATTTAGCGTGAACCCCCAGGGAGTTAAACTCACTAAACAAAGGCGAGACACCTTTGCTTACCAACCCCCTGAATTTTTCTTTTTTTTTTCATCTCGGACTCTGCAGCTGATGAAGGTTACTTGAAAAGCGCTTTCTGCAACCAGTCCACCCTCCCCCTTCCCTCGACAGGCGAGACGCCTCTATCGTGCCAATCACGAAATGCCCTTTTCAAGGCACCCTATGTAGATCGGTATCTATAAATCTCATATTATGTAGGTGAGACACCTACCTTCCTATCAGAGACGATGTTACCTCATAATAAAGGCGAGAGGCCTAACACACTCAAAAAAGTCGCTCTCAACTATGCAAGGGGCGCTGTCAAAATACGCGTCCTCGGAGGCCCAGCTCTGAATCGTGTTATTTTGGTAAAGTGGAATCTAAGTAGGGCATGAGCCGACCACCCCCAACACAACTAGATCAGGACCATGTTGATGAATCGCCTTTTATCATTCAGTTACCCTCAGAAAAAAATTAACGTATTCATTCTTTGGAACATATTTTTTACCTTCAGTAATATGATAGAGTGAGAGGGTAGTTAAAAAAGATGCAGAGTTAATCTAAAATAATTTTCTTAAGGTCAATCCAGACAAACATCCAATGCAGCCATGTAAAAAATATCTAGGTCAAATAAATTACTGTGAGGATGTAGTGCTGCCACAGAAAGGGGATGATTTATTATAATAGCTCGTAACCAGTGGAACGGCGTACTAACGGTGTGTACTAAGACATCTATGTTCGGTTGAATGTTTCAGGTTGTTCTTATAACTGCTGAGGCACAGGTAGGCCCGAGTTTTATGTTTTTCTATTACATTTAGGGTATTGCATTATGTAGTTTTGTGGTATGAGGTAAGAATTAATAGGGTGGTGGGAAGACGAAAAGCAAAGTCTTATTCCGCGGTTATTCAACAGAGATCGATCACAGTGTTTCCAGAACGGGCTCAGTTGGAACATTGGTGAGAAATGCTAAGGTAAATGTATTATTTCAATTTCATTTTTAAATTGTGTCGAACCGTTCACAGCCTTGATTTTCTCTTATCGTGCCCTAAATCTCCATGAATCATGCAGCAGGCCTGGGACTCGCTATAACTGACTGTAACACAATTTAGTCGTAGTGCCAGTTAAGGAAACGACCTTATTCGACCCAAGAATAGCCGGCCTGTTTGCATATGAGAACAAGGGCGAGTGCGAGGCCTACAGGGACTGGTCTAACGTCATTTGTGTGCAGGCATAATCATATTAGTTGCAAAGGTCTCTAGAAACACACAACACTTCTCTACCATCAACATGCCTCATGTCATAGTCGTGGGGAAAGTAGAGAGGCGCTCAGTTTCCAGGGCCCTCAGAAATAGAAATTTGATCAGACGGAGTTGCTGGCTGTGGCATAAGCTTTTTTTTTAATTGGACCTGTGTTACAATTTGATCCCACAAACTTTTTGAATAATCGCACACTAACTGATGTAAACGTTTTACCAGAATGAGACCCCTGGCTTGCACCAAGTAATTAAGGACTTACCGGTACCAAAGATGTACACGTAATTCCATTTCTTGCATCTATCTGCCTTGTATCTCAGGCTCCTCAATTTCCAGACAAACTGACGTGTGTCACTAGTAGGTTACCCCACTGCGTACATAAGTTAATTCATAAATGAAGAAATGAAATGTTGCTATAAGGACACTGATAAAGTATAAAAACGCAACACAAAGCGTGTCTTCTATAGAAGGTTCAAATAAGTTACATACATTCACAACAGTTATAAGTATCTTGGGGTGCTGGTATCAACACGTTAATTGATCATCAGCTCTACGAAATAATGCGGCTAAGGCTGTACGAGCGTTCACAATGTTTAAATGCTTTGAGAAAAAATGCGGGAGACTAGCATATAATGTAGCCTTTCATATCTTTGATAGCATGAGATGTGGGGAACCAATTATGTTGGGGTGAATGAGAAAGTGCAAATCAAATTTTTTAAATATTTCCTAGGTTTACCAAGTACCGCATCTAACCCCGCAGGCCTAGGAGAGTGTGGAAGACTGCCTCTAACGGTCCACTATCTCACGCGTAGCATTAACAGGCCTACCCAACTACCAGACTCGGCACCTAAGNTCTGATCTACCGGTGAATTCAGGATCCTTAGGTGCCGAGTCTGGTAGTTGGGTAGGCCTGATTAAATACTGGTTTAAATTATTATGTATGGGATGAGACAAGTACCCGAGGCAATGTTACCAAATGCTATAAAATCGAGAACTGTATGGTAGAATGACATGGGCCAGTAAGGAAAACGCGTATTATTCAGCTACGGCTTTGGCGTGTTATGGTTATCACAAGAGAAAGGAAATGTTGAATACTTTTTAAGCGAGTTCACTTAACGGTTGAAGAACACTGCATATCAACAGTGGTCCGCTGATGTGAAGGGCAACAGTCAGCTGAATAGCTACAGTCAGGGGCGGATTTAGGCCGTCTTCTGGGTCTTCCAGAAGACGGTCAGATTTTCAAGTTTACACTGACGGGTAACTAATATTTTCTGTTGGAAGACGATCAAAAATAGAGGATGAATCAACAAAGATAATTTGGAAGGTTGTCAGTAAATAGCTCTGGATCTGCCCCTGTCAGTGAGTATAAAACTGCATAAGCGCTATATAAACTGTGATTACATCGTGGAAGATAAGAAATGCCTTATCACGGCCCAGAACGTCATGATTTGAAATTCGAGTGATTATTGCTGCAATGCTTATAAAGAAGCATAAACAAAGAGGACGAGTACCATTTCGTGCTTGTGTGTCCACGGTATAATGGCTATAGAGCCAAATATATCCCCGGCATTCAGGCAAACGTATTCAACTCTAATAAGCTCATGAAATCTGAAGATTCAACACTATGTATTCACAAACTTGGCAATGTATGTGTATGAGTGCTTCAAGCCTAGGGATACATAGAAGGCATATATTTGACTCCTATTACTGTAATGTAGGCCTAATATAGGCCGGTGGCCTAAATATATGAAATAAATATTATTATTATTATTATTATTATTATTATTATTATTATTATTATTATTGTTCAATAAGGCAAACAAAATTGAGGGGAAAGATTTATAACCTTAGCTAAACTGTCTTAAGAAACATTCCTTACCACAAAAATTTATTGTAGCAAGATGTAGGCAATGAAATTGTCCTGAATCGCTGTAATGGACTTTCGGAATCTGCGATAAAGAAAAGGAATTTTGGGAAGATCTGGCAGAATATCTCAAAAAAAAAAGTCATGAAATTTGATCCCTTAAGACTTTGATTGGCATGTAAATTTTGTGGCCTTTTGAAGCTTTCATTTTTTAAGTCAAGCGAAAGGGTAGCAGAGATCTAATTAGAAAAGGGAGAAAAAAGCAATGACATGTTATTTCTACAGTTTGGATATGAAATAGGCGAATAGTGTGTTTCAAATTTGGGTCTATTTTGTACAGATCTGCATGTTCTTTGATAATTGTGGTATTCCATCATACGCGACTGGAAATCGTTGAGGATATGGCTCTGAGGTTCTGATTAACGTTAAACTTTTATGTAACGAAAAATTTACTTCCCGGGATATTTATCAGATTTTTTCTTCTCACTACTTTATGCCTTATCCAAAGCCATTGGGAAAATAACGATCTATAAACCTGGATTTTAGTCTAAAAGTCTAATTTCCAGGAAAAAAAAATTCTCGCGTGCCTTTTACTTCGCCTGTCTTATTTGTCAAAATATACTAATATCGTAGATAAAAATGTTTGATCCAATCATCCGATAAAAGGAGAAAGAGGTATGTGACCAAAGATAAGGACCGCGCACCAACCATAAGTGTAAAGCTCAATGTGAATTGATTGCAAATGGCGTCTCGCTCCGTCCTTCAACTGTGTCGTTATGCTAAAAGCATGGGACAGCTTTATTTGATTTTCATGGGCGAAGCAGTAAATTACTCATATAATAAACAGGGCTTCCAGCTGCAGTATATATAACCTAATGCAACATTCGTCTTTTCAGGGGCCGTGCAAAAGGACATGCTGAAACAAAAATGCTCCGTGCAAAGAAACTACATGTGGTCTTCGTTCTTATTGGAGTAGTGATAGTGATATGTACAATGGGAGTTCTCTTTAAAAAACCGACTGAATTTTCTACAAATTTTGCCGAACGTTCCGAAAGTCTCACTCATTTCCAAGGCAGACGACAAAGGGGATATGAATCAGAGCTTCAACCAGTTGGTGAACAACCACAAGCTGCGTTCAGGCAGTGCAAGGCACTATTTGAAGGGGACAGGAGTGCTGCAGTTCAAGCTAAAAAATTTATGGAGAATCATCCAAAAGTTCCCGTAAACCCCGAACAGTATAAGAGCTTGACACGAAACTGCTCTGACTTCATACACAGACGAGGCTACATAACTTCGGTTTCCCAAGTAGAAACCAACTTCCCTATTGCATTTAGTTTGGTGGTTTATAAGGATGTTGAACAAGTGGAGAGATTGTTACGTGCAATATACAGGCCTCAGAATTACTATTGTGTTCACGTGGATAAAAAGTCGCCTAGAGATTTTATGAAGGCAATTACAGCAATTGCAGGGTGTTTTAAAAACGTTATTATTCCCTCAGTGCGTATTCATGTTGTGTGGGGACGAATCAGTGTTTTAGAACCCGAGTTTCTCTGTATGCGAGAACTTTTAAAATACCAGAAGTGGAAATATTTTATAAATTTAACGGGTCAGGAATTCCCGTTGAAGACTAATAAAGAGTTAGTGAAAATTCTTCAGATTTTCAATGGAGCCAATGATATCGCTGGTTCCCTTAAAAAGTAAGTGAAAAAGCTTGGGAAATTTGATGAACTTTATTCTGGTGGGCAGCATTTTTACAACATGATTCACATACATGTTGTCCTTACGGGGTTGGATCGATCTACGTAGAACGATAGTTTAATTGGGAATGAACCCTAAAACGTATGTCCTATTTCAACCCCAAGTATATGTTTTATGTTTTCCTATATCAAAAGAAGTTCATGACTTTTTATATTAATCATATAAAGCACAATTTGGTAAGATTGTTACTAAAATTTCCGCTCATACACATTACAACGTAAGGAAATCCATATTTTACACAAAAATGAGGTCTCGCGTTAATATGATGCGTATAATTCTAGATTTCCCATTCCCTAAAATTTAAAAGAACAAACGCACGTTTTATTAACATTATCCGTGCTTTTTTGTTTCAGGCAGTTAAGTACTATCAAAAAACGAACAGGCTATGTTTATATAGGTAACAAAAATACATTTATCACGAAGTCTCCTCCGCCAGCGGGTATTCACATTCATAAGGGGCAGATGAAAATCACGGCGACAAGAGAATTCGTGGATTACGTGATACACAATGAGACGGCACACCTGTTTTTGGACTGGGTGAATGGTACTCTGGTCCCTGATGAAACATACTTTGTTTCTCTTAATAACAACCCACAGCTGGGAGTTCCAGGGGCACACATAGGTATAGTTGTGGAATTTTTTTTTTTAATATTCTTTTGCAATTAGTTAATGAAGATTGTCCGATGATTTGAAGTGCGCGTGGATGTTTTGGTACTTTATAGGCATTGAGATCTAAACTCCAGTAATGGACGGAGGCAACAGAAAAACATGGTCGTTTCTGTGCGTTTGTTAAAAAAAGATAAAATCACATAGAAAAGGGTACTGGTAGACGTATGACAATGATTCATACGTACATCAAAACCATTCAGATGTGATGAAGTTGTCACAAAATCCCACTACTTACGTTAGAAAAGTTGTCATCATATCCTAGTGAAATGAGGATTTTTTTCTGATCCTACGTTTTCAGTTAGACTATGCACAATACAATACACCCCACATGACACTTCTACAAATGACGGGCTTATCTTGCACATATATTGTTTCTCTTTCTACAGGAGATCCAGACAAAAAACCATACCTGACTCGTTACGTAGTATGGGTATACGGTAAAGCAAAATGCTGGGGTAAGGAAGTGAGACATGTTTGCGTGTTCGGGGTATCAGATCTACCAAGTTTGATTGATAGGAAAGAATTATTTGTGAACAAGTTCCATCTTACTTTTGAATATTTAACGTACGACTGCATGGAGGAAATGTATTTCAATAAAACAAGAGTAGAAAACGCATTGCCTTTTAATTCTGATTATTACCGTAACTTAGAATTCGTAAGAAATCATGTATAATGACATAAGTGCATCTGAGTTCAGTAAAAGTATACCAATAAAGATAATTCATTATCGTTTCTTTTATCAGGAATAAATAATAGTTTATGTTGTTTTTATCAAGAATAAACAGAGCATTTTTTAAAAGAATAAAGAATTTACCGATTAACAAATGTGATTTAATGTATTTTTGTCATCCGTTTCGAAAGTATCATACATCCTTGTAGGACTAACTTCGAAAGGTATGATATTTTCTGATCTTCAGGTATAGCGCACGATTTTGACAAAATGATTCAGAGAAGCTTTCGTACCCGTACTTTAGGTGCAGACACATAAATAATTCCCTTTCAATTAAAGAAGACTTACACGCTTAAATGTTACTTTAAAATGCTTCCATAAATGACACGTTACAAGTTAAAAGGACCATCCCCCGTTATCCGTATGGTAATGGGTCTTGATTATATGTATACACAGAACTAGACAGCATGACTTCCATGAATTTGCAGTGGTTTAAGTTAAATATGAATATGGTCTAGGTAAGATAACATAACCGAAAAAGATTCTTTAGAAACCTCAGCAGGGGAAAATTACCAGAATTTCGAGAAACCATTTTTTCAGTATGGCTGTCTTTTCTAAACTCCTGTTTTACCTGCATTCCAATACTGTATGTAAAACGTTAGATTTTTAAAATTAAACTACAGTAACTGTTAAATTGTACGTTATATTTCTTTGTATTGCCTGCATTACATATAAGCTTGGGTCAATTGTTTTAGTAACGTCTCATAGAAGAATCGTAGTTAAAAAAAAATATCAATGCCGAGATGAAGCGCTTTGAAACTAAACCTGTAATTTCACTAAAAACTAATTATTCGAGTTTCCTTTGTGATTTTGTATGCTGCTCTCATGCTTTTATCTCATATATTGCTCTGACTTTTATCATATTTATATCCTCCCCAAACTTCTGAAGTTTGGTAACTCTGTTAAACTGTTAAGACTATCACAGCAGGTTTGGTTGTGTTAGAGGAGCGTTTCAGCATTCATCTGGACTATTTGATCACTCACTTCTGATTTAAAGCCTTAAGTTTACGCAAATACTTTTAATGACGTTAGTGAACATCCGTAAGTCAGACTGGGTAAAGCTGGCTAGAGCTTTTTTTAGCAATCTTTCAATGCATGAACGCCTACAGGTGCTTTACACGTTACTGGAATGCCTTCATTACGTGATCGTTATTTAAGCAAAGAGTTCATATGAAAGTGCAGTTTGACAACCAATTAGTTTTAATTACATTGTAAAACCCGTAAGACTACACGATATCTATAGATCATTCCATTTATAGCACTAAATAATATAATGAAAGTGATTAAATGAAAGCATCGGAAGTTTCCAAACGACTTATGCTCCCTCAATATCCTTATTATGCGATGAGCCAGAACCCTGATTTCGGCCATCAGCACCAAAAAGGAAGGTATGCGCTTCGTCTCTTCAATGTAATGCAATAAATTATTCCCATTTGGTTTTATACAGGCGTTTCTCAACTCTTCAAGTGCAGCAAACTGTCCTTTAGGAATTGTCTTCCAGTGACGATTAGCATTTAGAGCACATTCCCAGTGATTTAGAACGATCCATCCGGATCAACCTAACTCCCTGGGGGTTCACGCTAAATTGCAGTCAGCAGAGCGCGCACGACAGTTAATTACCCCCTTACAGCTTTTAGTAGGCGGGGCAGACGCTTAAGCCGGCTAAGCTGACAGTAATCTAGTGAGACTCCCCACAGGGATAGATCGATCTAAAATCTGTGGGAATGGGGTCTTAGAGTCGCGCATGTGTGAGTGACCAGATTCGCTTTTGTCACCATGCCCCTGTCTTTGACATTGAATAGTCTTAAACATCATTTTTCTATACTTCTTTCCACAAACATTTCTAATATGTTTCTAATTTTGGCCCCTCTTCCGCGATTTGGAATTGAATTTTAGAGAAAAGATAAACTGGATAACACTATGCACAGTGATATAACAAATCTTGAAAGTGGCCAGTCACCGGTCATTCAGGATGGACCAAATGAGGAGACCGTTCGGGTAAATCAACACTTTACCTCTGCGGTTCTGTGCACGGTTATCTATTGTATTTACTGTATTTATTCAGCAATTCTGCGGAGGTGTACCCCCTACCTGGACCGCACATTTACAATGCACATTTACAATTGTGCGAGTATTGTGTCATGATTAGCCAGAGACATACCTGTGGATATCTAGTGAAAAATCAATCTGTTACCCTGGTAGAGAGAACCATCCTTAAGAAGGGCAATTGTGGCACGATTCTTTTGAATGATCAAAAGAGTTATTTCAAGTTTACTGACCCAGACTCCGCGTGGCGGGTTTTAATTTTTAGTATATAAGGTTGAACATGACGGACGTAAATGCATTTTGCCGCTTAGTTTTAATTGTAACGTACCAATTTATTTTCCTTCATTAAAATCATTTAGCGCTGTACATATCAGAAAAAAAATCCATGCAACGCCCTTGCGATTAGATATTTAGCACGTGATTTTTAGTATAGTTTTCGAAAATATTTAGCATATAATAATAATAATATTTATTTTAATTATAACATTTAGCATAGTTTTCGATATTTAACACGCGACCAGTTTAGCAGCACCATTTTTACGAGGCAACGGTTATCATGGTGATCTGTCAGTCAATGTATGTACAGAATTGACATATAATGTGGAATATTTTTTCCAAATAATTTTTCTTCTTTCAAATTAGTTTTTAAGACTTTAAATAATCTCTTCAGTGCCACTGCGACATCAGTTATGTAATAGAATTACCCTACTTAAACAGATACAGATACGTGGATGATTCCTTGTCATACCAGTAGGCCGTTGATTCGGTCTACAGGGTGTATAAAAAAGTGAACACTTAGAAAAAATACCCAGAATTTTGAAATTTTATTTCATATAACAAGTGTTAATGTAAATATAGGTTCGTAGGTAAATTATGCTTCAATGCACACCATGGATTGTCGTGTCTTTTCACGCATGACCTAGCAGTGTCAAATTACGTCATGAGGATCAAATTTTTATTTCGAGAACTTTTTTCGCAAAAGGTTGATTAATTGCCATGAAATGGTTCTATCAGTGGTTTTCAAATTAAAAACCTGCCAATTAACCTTTTCTTCCCTGTTATCTGCCACTTATGTTCTTTTGTCATGAACATCCAATTTGTAATATGCGGTAATTTTGTAGGTTACTTCTCGAGATACAAATTTGATCCTCATGACGTAATTTGGCCCTGCTCCGTCATGCGTGAAAAGACACGACAATTAATGGTGTTCATTGAAGCATAATTTCCCTACGAACCTATTTTTACATTAACATTTGTTATATGAAATAAAAATTTAAAATTTTGGGTTTTTTTTCTGAGTGTTCACTTTTTTTTTATACACCTTGTATAGGATAAAAAACTTGACGATATCTTCAGCTGCTGTTTTTCTCAGCATAGTAACCTGTTAAAACCAGTCTGGCGTTCGCAAAGGGCCTTGAAAAACGCTTTCCGTTAGCACTCGTCCCCTCATTCTGAAAGAAACGGGTTGCCTTTGTTTAATTTAGCAGCAAAACTATAAGAATGGCTTCTGTTTCCTGGTGGTAAGTTGTGGATACCCTAGGCGTGGGCTGTGACGACCCGATATTTCCGACAGGCCAGATATGTCCTACGACCAGAGAAGGCCAGATATGTCCTACAAAAAAGAGCCAGATGTGTCCGACAGAACAGATATATCGGACACAACTGACTCTTTTTTGTCGGACATATCTGGCCTGTCGGACACATCTGGCTCTTTTTTGTCGGAAAATTACAAAATTGGATTTAAAATCAGCCAAGGCCAGATTGAAATCAAAGTTAGAAACAGTTGTAAATAACGAACAGATTAATCAAAGCCACAATAAAACTATTTTAGTTTTACAGTTTTTGGTTTGAATCATAGAACTCTTTGATTTGTTATATAGAATTCTCTCCTTTTTTAAAAATGTGAAACAAAATATAATTCGTAGTTAGAAAACTTTCTCTGTACAGATACAAAAACAAGTAGCATTTCCATATGAAACTAATAAGTTGTACTGAGAATAAAATTGGAGTCATTTGACTCTCTATTCAGAGTCCAGCACCCCTTGACCCTCATGGAGTTAATTTGACTCCTACATGTATATAAGGGTCCCACTACCAGAGTCTTTAGACTCTCTTATCAGAGTCAATCACCCCCTGGCTCTCATAGAGTCAACCTCACTCTAAAATCAGAGTCAAATTACCGGGGGCCAGTGTCTGGCTGACCTTTCACCGACTGTTTTCGCTCGCTGGACAGTAAGCCTCGTTTCAGTACTTGTGATGGCAGTGAGCAGACGGCGTAGAGAGAACAGTTTTCATCATCCTTTGTATATTGTCAGTATATAATATTACTTTATTAGCCATAGTTGGTTTTATGCACGAACAAGTGGTTTCCTGTGTGTGTCTGCATGCAGAACTCGTGCACTTATTACTGGCCCGGGCTTTCAGTTGCCCACACCCTTTATGTGACATGTTGGTATACAGGTCAGCAGGTTTTGTTTCCAGGTTGTAGGTTTGACCCCCAATGCATGTCACTGGGGAGGTATGCTTACTGATATATATATATACACAATGCGGCATGCTGTTTATTACCAGATTGACAAACTGTTTGTTATTGCTATTACAACACCACATGCGACCGGATGGGCTTGTGCTTAGAGTGTCCGCCTCCAGAGCGGGAGGACGTGGGTTTCGGGAACATACCGCGCCTTAATGAACTGTCTGCTGTCTCCTTGCGTGGCACTGTAGCACTGTATTTTTTCATAATGAGCCAAGGAGTCAAAAATTCCTAAATATGGGGTCATGGTGACTTTTTGTAGAGATAAATCAAGGGATGAAGGGATGTGTGAATGGAGTCAATTGCGACTGTGGGGTCTGGGATGGCGTTACTCCATCGGAGTCAACTTGACTCCAATTGGGAGTTATTTTAGGCACCACTGCTGGACTCCAAGTTAGTTTGGAGTCACTTGGACTCCGATTTTATTCTCAGTGTGAGTTATAGTGTTAACCAAGTATTGGAAATGGACATAGAAAATGGATAAGTATATTAATTCAAGCAAGCAGCTATTTGGTAAAGGGTGTCAGGGTGTTTAATTTCCATTAATTAATTTTTATAATAGGCTCTCAGTAACGCCAGTGTAGCAAAATTAAGGCAATGAAATTGTCCTGAATCTCTGTAATGGATATTCGGAATCTGCGTTAAAGAAAAGGGATTTTTGGGAAGATCTGGCACATAATCTCAAAAAAGTCATGAAATTTGATCCCTTAAGACTTTTTGTTGGCATGTTAATTCTGTGGCCTTTGAAGCTTTCATTTTTTAGGTCAAGCAAAAGGGTAGCAGAGTTCCAATTAGAAAGGGAGAAAAAAGCAATGAAATATTTTTTTCTACAGTTTGGAACTGAAATAGACGAAAAATGTGTTTCAAATTTGAGTCTACTTTGTACAGATGTGCATTTTTTTTTTGGTAATTGAGGTATCCCATCATACGCGATTGGAAATAGTTGTGGGTATGGTTCTGAGGCTCTGATTAGCGTTAGATTTTTATGTAACGAAAAAATTTACCAGATTTTTTCTCCTCAATACTTTATGCCTTATCCAAAGCCATTGGAAAAAAAAAAACGATCTATAAACCTGGATTATAGTCTAAAAGTCTAATTTCCAGGAAAAATTTTAAAAACTTTGTGTCTTTTACTTCGCTTATCTTATTTGTCAAAATATACTAATATCGTAGATAAAAATGTATGACCCAATCATCCGATAAAAGGAGAAAGAGGTATGTGGCCAATGATAAGGACCGCGTACCAACCATGAGTGTGAAGCTCAATGTGAACTGATTGCAAATGGCGTCTCGTACCGTCCTTCGCTGTGTCATTAAGCTAAAAGCATGGGACAGCTTTATTTGATTTTTATGGGCGAAGCAGTAAGATACCTCATGCAACATTCGTCTTTTCAGGGGCCGTGCTAAAAGACATGCTAGAACAAGAATGCTCCGTGCAAAGAAACAACGTGTGGTCTTCGTTCTTATTGGAGTAGTGGTAGTGATATATACAATAGAAGTTCGAGTTCTCTCTAAAAAACCGACTGAATTTTCTACAAATTTTGCCGAACGTTCCCAAAGTCTCACTCATTTACAAGGCAGACGACAAAGGGGATATGAATCAGAGCTTCAACCAGTTGGTGAACAACCACGAGCTGCGTTCAGGCAGTGCAAGGCACTATTTGAAGGGGACAGGAGTGCTGCAGTTCAAGCGAAAAAATTTATGGAGAATCATCCAAAAGTTCCCGTAAACCCCGAACAGTATAAGCGCTTGACACGAAACTGCTCTGACTTCATACACAGACGAGGCTACATAACTTCGGTTTCCCAAGAAGAAACTAACTTCCCTATTGCATTTAGTTTGGTGGTTTATAAGGATGTAGAACAAGTGGAGAGATTGTTACGTGCAATATACAGGCCTCAGAATTACTATTGCGTTCACGTGGATAAAAAGTCGCCTAGCGATTTTATGGAAGCAATTACAGCAATTGCAGGATGTTTTAAAAACGTTATTATTCCCTCAGTACGTATTGATGTTGTGTGGGGACAAATAAGTGTTTTAGAACCCGAGATTCTCTGTATGCGAGAACTTCTGAAATACCAAAAGTGGAAATATTTTATAAATTTAACGGGTCAGGAATTCCCGTTGAAGACTAATAAAGAGTTAGTGAAAATTCTTCAGATTTTCAATGGAGCCAATGATATCGCGGGTTCCATTAAAAGGTAAGTGCAATTACTCTGAAAATTCCATGAACATTTATTCTGGTGGGCAGCATTTTTTCAACATGATTCACATCCATGTTGTCTTTACGGGGTTGGATCGATCTACGTAGAACGATAGTTTAATTGAGAACGAACCCTATAACGTGTGTGCTATTTCAACCCCAAGTAGATGGTTTATGCTTTCCTATATTAAGAAAAGTTCATGACTTTTTGTATTGATCATGTAAAGCACAATTTGGTAAGATTGTTACCAAAATTTCCTGTCATACACATGACAAGGAAAGCCATATTTTACACAAAAATGAGTTCTCGCGTAGATATGATGCGAATAATTCCCGATTTCACATTCCCTAAAATTAAAAAAAAAAAAGAAAGAAAAAAAAGAGTGGTTTATTAACATTATCCGTGCTTTTTTGTTTCAGGCAGTTAAGTACTATCAAAAAACGAACAGGCTATGTTTATATAGGAAACAAGAGAACATTTATCACGAAGTCTCCTCCGCCAGCGGGTATTCGTATTCATAAGGGGCAGGTGAAAATCACGGCGACAAGAGAATTCGTGGATTACGTGATACACAATGAGACGGCACACCTGTTTTTGGGCTGGGTGAATGATACTCTGCACCCTGATGAAACATACTTTGTTTCTCTTAATAACAACCCACAGCTGGGAGTTCCAGGGGCACACATAGGTATAGTTGTAGATTTTTTATTTCAAAGTTCTTTTGTAATTGGTTCATGAAGATTGTCAGATGATTTGAAGTGCATGTGGATATGTTTTACTGTTTAGACATTGATATCTCAAGTCCAGTAATCGAAGGAAGTACCAGGAATGGTCGTTTCTGTACGTATGTAAAGACAAGATAAATACAAACATAAACCCGTTTATATTTACGAGTAGAAAAATGTAACAGTAGACGTGTGACCATGATTCATACGTCTATCAAAACCATTCAGATGTGATGAATTTGTCTTGAAATCCCACCACTAAAGTTACAAAAGTTGTCATCATATCCCAGTGAAATGAGGATTTTTCCGATCCTACATTTTCAGTTAGACTATGTACAATACAATACACCCCACATGACATTTCTACAATTAATGACGGGCTTATCTTGCACATACATTGTTTCTCTCTTTCTACAGGAGATCCAGACAAAAAACCATACCTGACTCGTTACGTAGTATGGGTACAAGGTAAAGCGAAATGCTGGGGTAAGAAAGTGAGACGTGTTTGCGTGTTTGGGATATCAGATCTACCAAGTTTGATTGATAGGAAAGAATTATTTGTGAACAAGTTCCATCTTACTTTTGAATATCTAACGTACGACTGCATGGAGGAAATGTATTTCAATAAAACAAGAGTAGAAGATGCATTGCCTTTAAATTCAGATTATTACCGTAACTTAGAATTCGTAAGAAACCATGTATAATGACAGAAGTGCATCTGAGTTCAGTAAAAGTATACCAATAAAGATAATTCATTATCGTTTCTTTTATCAGAAATAAATAATAGTTTATGTTGTTTTTATCAAGAATATACAGAGCATTTTTAAAAAGAATAAAGAATTTGCCGATTAACAAATGTGATTTAATGTATTTTTGTCATCCGTTTTGAATATATCATACATCCTTATAGGACTAACTTTGAAAGGTATGATATTTTTCTGATCTTCAGGTATAGCGCACGATTTATAAAATGATTCAGAGAAGCCCTTGTGCGCGTAATTTAGGTGCAGACACATAAAAATAATCCTCTTTTAATTAAAGAAGACTTACACGCTCAAATGTTACTTTGAAATGCCTCCATACATGACACGTTACAAATGAAAGGACCATCCCCCGTTATCCGTATGGTAATGGGTCTTGATTATATGTATAGGCCCACACAGAACTAGACAGCATAACTTCCATGAATTTGCAGTTGATTAAGTTATGTTTGAATATGGTCTAGGTAAAATAGATGGTTATGTAACCGAAAAAGATTCTTTAGAAATCTCAGCAGGGGAATTACCAGAATTTCGAGGAACTCTTTTTTTTTCAGTATGACTGTCTTATCTGGACTCCTGTTTTACCTGCATTCCAATACTATATGTAAAACATTAGATTTTTTAAAATTAAAATACAGTAACTCTAAAATTGTAAATTATATTTCTTTGCATTGTCTTCATTACAGCTTGGGTCAATAGTTTTAGTAACGTCTCATAGAAAATCGTAGCTAAAAAAAACCAATGCCGAAATGAAGCGCTTTGAAACTAAACCTACAATCTCACTGAAAACTAATTTTCGATCTTCTTTTGTGCCATTGTATGCTGCTCTCATTCTTTTATCTCATATATTGCTCTGACTTTTATAATATTTATATCCTTCCAAATTTCTGAAGTTTGGTAACTCTGTTAACCTTCAGAGACGAGACTATCACGGCAGGTTTGGTTGTGTGAGAGGAGCGTCTTAGCATTCATCTGGACCATTTAATCACTCACTTCTGATTTAAACCCAAAACTTTACGTAAATACTTTTAATGACGTTAGTGAATATCCGTATATCAGACTGGGTATAGCTGGCTAGAGCTTTTTTTTTAGCAATCTTTCAATGCATGAACGCTTCCAGGTGCTTTACATGTTACTGGAATGCCTTCATTATATGATCATTTATTTAAGCAAATAGTTCATTAAATGAAAGTGCAGTTTGACAACCAATAAGTTTCAATTACATTATTAAACCCATAAGATTACACGATAGCTATAAACCATTCTATTTATAACACTAAATAATGAAAACATTGGAAGATTCCAACCGACTTAAGCCCAGATTACATTACGCCGTGGGATGAAATTGTCCATATGATTTTTTTTTTTTTTGAAATCGTAAGGAGCTACGGGCTACGCCGAGTATGTCTACATTACATGGCCTTAAATCAGTACGATTCCGTGCGATTTCGCACGGCCACCGTCTACCTCCGCTCAGACGCCGTACGAAACAGATGGAAAAGGGTATTACGGGCAGTATACGTGCACCGTACGTGCATCGCATTTCAAATGTAATCTAGGCTCCCTCAATATCCTTATTATGCGATGAGCCAGAACCCTGATTTTTGGCCATCAGTACCAAAAAGGGGTAGCACGTGCTTCGTCCCTACATCGTAAGCAAGAGACAAGGTAATGCAAGGTATTGTGCCTATTTGGTCTTATACAGGCGTTTCTCAACTCTTTAAATTCAGCAAACCGTATTCTGCCCCAATCATTTGGGGATTATCTTCCAGTAAAGATTAGCATTTAGAGTCGCGCATGTGAGAGTGGCTAGACTCGCTTTTGTTACCATGCCCCTGTCTTTGACACTGAATAGTCTCAAACATCATTTTTCTGAACTTCTTTCCACAGATACAGTAGATAATGAAGTTGATGGAACAATTAAAAACTAATAGAAAGGCGGTTATCAAATAATACACAAAGAAATTAAATTCGTAGACAAATGCCGCATCGCTGAGAACCACAGTCATGAAGTAAAATATCTGCAGAAGAAAATCCGGCGTCTGACAGGCGATGAAGACGAACACAACAACCACAAGCATGATACTTATATTGTCGTCGTGCTCCTTCCCCGTGATTTGGGCGCGCTGGCGATTCGCGGCACGGAGGCTGATGATCAATTTTGTGTTCACAAAGCCCAGAATTACCATCGGGACGATGTACATTGTGAGAAAGTAAAGAACAATCTGATAAATTATCCAGTACGCTGTTGAATATGACCATGGATAATTGTGCACTTCGTGCACAAATTTGTCAAGTTTAATGTTGTAGCACTGCTTGATGTCCAGTTCAAAAAACCGGGGAATATTGTAAAAAACGGAGACAATGTACACTGCCGCAATATGCTTCTTTGCCCTGTTGAGCGTGCAATAGGTGAAAGATTTAAGAGGATAGCAAACCACTATAAAGCGGTCCAGAGTCACTAGCACGACCAACCAGCTGCTAATTTGTTGGGAGATGTAAAGCATAGGTTTGACAAAGGGCATCAGTTGTGGGTATGTGTCAGTTAAAAAACTATCCCCAACTTGACCATTGTATTTTTCCATTGACGGCAGACTCAGAAATATCAGACTACACACCAGATAGATAGAGTCTGATACTGCCAGAGCGCGCAGTGTCAGCGACGTGGTTGTTTTCTGTTTTTCGCGCCACAAGACGATGAAAGCCAGTAGATTCCCACACAGTCCAAAAATGATAAACCCGAATGCAAGAACGGCGTGAATATAAAACATGGTGGCTAGTTTCCTCTCTGATATGACTGTTGCGTTCCTACACAGAAAAAGCGACGAGTTGTTCATTTTGGGTCTTGGTGTACGTAAAGATAACTCGAAACCTCTGGTTCATGCAAGTTGCACTAAAACACAAAGTTGAAAAAAAGTTTATCCTTTGTATTCATACATGTGTATTTCTAAACCCTAGTGTAACAACTTTGTAGGCTTATTTGGTCACAAGATCCACTGTAAAGTGCAATCCTAATAGGAATTTTGAAAAAGTTTTTAGGCTATACTATGAGATATTCATAGAAAACGTTTACAGAGACTGACAGCGCTTCATAAGAAAAATCGACAACATTAAACGTGAAAAAAAAACAGTACTTTAACTAAACGTCAATAACTTACCTTTTCTACAACCTGGTGTAGCAACGGCGTGGTGTTAAATATGAAGAACGGAAATGTTTCCACCGCCTGCTAGTAACAGATAGGATAGCCTATTTAACCGAACCGGAATAACTAGACATGCAGCTTCGGGTGTGAAATTTGGAGCTTCATATAAAATATCTAGTTTGATGCGAGCTCCCCCGCCTATCTCTCACATCTTTACAAAAAGATATCCGGTAACTCTTGATATTCACCTTTCTCGCTTTCAAAAGTGTAGACGTTTCTGAAATTTCTGATCGCCAGCGAGAAATCTTTTACCAATTACCAAAGGCAGGTGCGGCGCAAGACCAAGATTCTTGTCAAAACTGCAATCAACCCTCAGATGAAATAACGTCTGCGATGAAGACGTGTGTAATTTTAAACCCTAGTAGTGTAACAACTGGTTCTCATATACAAGCGCTCGTGTCAGATAAAAACAACTTTATTTTGCGTGCTGATGATACGACAACCCTACTTAATAAACTTATTAGGAAGGCGCCATAAAAAAACCTAAACAGGACATCTAATGCCCTAAAATTATAGCAGTAGTTATCTGTATGTCCTTTCATCTCACAATAATAATTTGTCTGATGGGATAAAGTTGTTTGGTGTAAATTATTATTAGTCTGCCAAAATGATTAATGTGAACGTCCTGGTAAAAGCGGCAGTTAATGTTATTGCAGGAAAAACTTCAGCAATGTTTTCGATCACCATTTGCCAAGGCCTATTGACCGGTAGTATCTGAAATACTGTCTGCTATAACACATTAACTTATTGCACTGTGTTTTCAAGTGCAAAGGTATGCTTGTAACACCTAAACTCCTAATTTTTCTAAACGTCAACCTGCATGTTTTCTCTTCTACTTAAGGTTTTCAACCTAATTAGTGAAATTTTACATAGGACCGTTTATACAGATAACCTTGCATATGTCTGTCGAAATTTACTCTTATCGAAGTTATTTCCGCGATAATTGAAGTAATTTCCGCGATAACCCAACTTATTTCCGCGGCTATTTTCCCTCCGAGAATGGCGAGGTTGTGTTACAGGAACGTGCCAGTTCTGTAATAGAAAGCGTTTTTTTACCTGTAGCCAACAAATTCCGAAATGCAAGTTTGATCCGTTTTATTAGGTGAATGAATTTGAAACTGGAGAGAGGAAATTAAAAATGTCACATTTACCGTTAACTATTATACTGCGCTTATATGAATAAGTGAAAATATGTTCAAATGATGGCTTGGTAGCATTTGGAACGGATATTTGTAAGAATCAAATATACTTTGACACATCTGAAAAATCGATTTATCTGCTTTTCTTTTCCTGTGATTAATCTTGCCCCCCCCCCCTCCCTCATGAAAAAGAAAGGATATCTCCTCCCCAAATTTTTTTGAAGGTTTTCAACATTTCGAGGACATCGTGATTTGTAAGGTCTATCACGTTCGTAATCACGCTATATCATATTTGCCAATCCATACTTGGCCATTGCTGCGGTAAGGATGGGGTGTGTAGTGGTCAGAAATCAAGATTTCATGACCTTGACCTGCGTGTATAGTTGCAGACTACTGCTGGTGAAGTCGATCTAGACTAGACGCTGATACTGAAAAGAGGCTCATAAAGTGACTTTTATTTCCTAGGCAATCTATAGGCCTACTCGGTTTGATACTGGGTTATGATAGACGGTTTATTTCAGTGTGGTCGTCCTATAAAACCAATGAGCCGTGACGTTGATAGAGGGCGCTATTTAAGTCAGCGAAAAATGGACATTTTAGCCTTGTTGTCAATATTTGATTGGAAATTACGTAAATTCACAGGCGACTTATACCTAAAAAATATATGAATAAAACAACAATATTACTTGCAATAAGAAAACTGATTTTAACGGTTAAGGAACAAACAATTATTTCATAATCATAAATGAAACATAGTCTACATTTCTATACTACCGCGGCAAATTTACTATGTTGTTGGTCTTTCTCCGATCAGATTTCCCTTTTATATTGCACTGAGAATAAGACAATTTATCCAGTCTATTAAAAGGTATATTTCTATTTGTCATGTGAACTTCTTACATTTGTATTACTCTAATAAGTGCCGTAATGCTGCACTTCAAATATCGTAAATAACAATTCTGAATCCGGACCACCAAGCAACATTTTTTTCTTTAATAAAAACTAGCAGACTACTGATTGAATATTTGTATAGGTATTAAAATGCAAAATAAAATCGTATAATGTACCTGTTTTTCATTTTGTGCGACGCGCATCTAGCCGCTAATATAGGCCTACATGTAGGCCTATATGATACCAATTATACATGCATTTACTATTGATAAGTTGTCTTTAAAAAAAAGCTGATTCAAATATAACCAACATCAATATACAGCTCATTAGTTCTCCGATAAATTCAATTCTATACAATAATACCGTGTTTACTCTCTGTAATTATACCCAATAAATTTTATTTTGATTTTAATACCCTCATCACAAAAATGGAAATATAATGATCAAAACATGGCAGTGCATGATTTTAACTCAGTATTGCTCCGGCTCATGCGTGCGATTTTGAGGTATTTGGTCGTACAATGTAGACTTTTTCACTGATGAAAATTGCAGATATGGGTAACTTTAATGAAAACCAAATTGCTCTCACAGTGACATAAAAAGAAGAGAAGAATTAGTAAAAGATATTCTGTGCACGTTCCAATGTTTTCTTGTCAAAATATCCTGCGGAGCTACTACATTTCCTTCTCAAATGCCTGAAAACCAAAGCCGTCTAAGAGTGCATTCCCATAGATTTAGATCGATCCATCTAGATCGACTGAACCCCCTGGGGGTTCACGCTAAATTGCTGTCAGCCGAGCGCGCATGGTAGTAAATTACCCCCTTACAGCTTTTAGTAGGCGGGACAGACATTTAAGCTGGCTAAGCTGACAGTAATCTAGTGAGACTCCCCACAAGGATAGATCGATCTAAATTCTGTGGGAATGGGGTCTAAATGACCCATAATTCTTTTAGGCTTCGTTCACATGCAATGTCTATTTTCTAAATTCTATTTTCTATTCGCGGCATGTCTTATGATCACGTTCTGTGCCCTTAATATCCCGCGGCGTAATTACTGGCAGCGCGAGCCAGTTACTATAAGTTACTATAAGTAACTGGCTCGCGCTGCCAGTAATTACGCGGCGGGATATTCAGGGCACAGACAGTGATCATAAGATAGCGCGAATAGAAAATAGAATTAAGAAAATAGACATTGCATGTGAACGAAGCCTTAGAGCTAACTTATTATATTAGAAATGGCACAAAACCTCGAATCCTGCGGGGTCAGGTCGACCGTTATTTTTTGTGTCTGGGAAAAGTAGATTAAGTCGCTAAAACCCAATGTAGGATACTCTGAATTAGTCAGCGAGTTGATAGAACCCTTTGAAATTATGACTCTGTGATTTCAGCTCAAAGGCTAAAAAATTGTATACTACGAACAGAAAACCCTACGATCTATTTATATGTAGAACTATATACATGGAAGATCTCTATGCGTCATATACTGTATACCCCCCTACACAGAATGAGCCAAACCACAGCACAATAGGTAAGGCGGGTGAGCGGACTATCTGTCTAAACCAATAACCTTCCGACAGTGTTGAGTGGGCACAGTGTTAGGTATTGGTGCATTCTGCAACGCATGATTCCATATACATATATTATGAATGATTGATTAAATAATCTGTATCACTGCAGAGCTTATTAGATTTTTTTTTTACTTTTCTAGTAATTTGTAAAATAAAGGTTTATCTCTCCCTTGAGAATTGTTTCAACAGCCACCCCTCAATCAAAATGGGCCACACCTGTTGTGATTTACATAACAATGCGTCGCTCAGCGCAGTGCGAGCTGTCTTCCAGAATAGTCACTTGACAGCTGGACCCTGTAAGAAGAGGACGCAGGATAGGTGTGGTGTAGTGCCAAGACCGAATATTTTATTCAAACTTGAAGCAAATATGACTTGTGAGTAACATTTTTTTCTACATTTAATTAACAATTGTATTTAACTACAGTTTGTCTAGGTATTCCTTTTATCGTGCCCAGATACTTTCACTGTAATACCACCAGAACATTGATCGTACGTGTACATGTCTCGTGTACAAAGTATTTTCCACACGTTTTAGTATTTTTAGTTGTGTATTAGTGGGAAAGGGGTGGTTACAGTAGAATCTAGTTCATTTATCATAGAAACATATTCTTGTTTGTAACTGAAGCAGACAAGCGGGGGACATTTTGATAGGTTTTCATGACGACATAAAAAATTCTTCACATCTATACGGTTTTTATAGGTTCCGAGTTTTTGTTAACTATTTTCTTCCAGTAATATAATGGAAAGAATTTAATTTCTGTCGCTCCGTAAAAGAGATCCATTAAATTTAGCCTTGAGCACACTTTCCAATAATATTTGATCGTATTTTCCCTGTCATTCTTATAGTGTAATAGAAACTAGTGTGCAACATTCGTTATATTTTGCAATATCGAATTCCCTTTTCATTCGATATTTTTAATTTGATATTCAGGCAACCTCAAAGCAATTTTTCAACATCAGCTGAAGCGTTTCCATTTTCAGTTCATTTTATCTTAGTTCAAATGTTATTGGATTTGGAATATTGATTTATTTTATTACCGTTATTTTTATATTTCAGAACGGCCATCTCCTTTACCGAATGCAAATGCACATGCGACCGATAGCAGCTTGTCCAGCCTTCAGTCCGTGTTTTATTTTGTCAGTCGGACACAGATATACACCAAACACACATGCTATATGGTGAAAATCATATATCCTTGTACTGTGATTTTCAAAATATTTGAGCCTAATTTCTTAATTTTTTAAATATTGAAAATGTGCGCTAAAATCGGTTGTTTTTTTTTCCCAGTCATACCCAGTAATTAATTGTATTCAAATTATGAAAGAATATCCTTAGGAACGATCTTGATCCGTTTCAAATTAAACATTGAGACGAGCACCGATGTATCTGGTTCTATTTGAAATCCAGGTAATATAAATCCAATTTTGATGATACAATGTTTAGTGTAATTATCACAGTGTATAAATTGCCATTATGTAAATTTCGTGGTTTTCCTATATTCCTGACGGTAAAAATGCATTTTCACCATATTGCTAGCTGAAACTTACATACAACTGTTTACTTAATCTACCGTATTACTTACTGATGTACAATGTTTATTGTAGAAGTCGACTGTTATTTGTTACGGTTTGCTTATGTTCTCCGACACCTATGAACGACAATTTCGCCGTAATAAATGCGCTTTTTGGAAGTGTTTTTAGTTTGATCTTTACAGAAGTAAGGTTGATGTATCAAAACCTACAATATACTCGTTTAGAAATCTTTTCTTTTTCTCCTTCTCATTAAAAAGTTTGTGAATTGTAAAAATGAAATTTAAAACGATGCAAGTCTTTATTGTGATATCACTATTAATAAGATTTGGTGCATTTATCACAAAATATGAAATTGATTAAATTGCGGAACTGCCAATTTTTGACGTATTCGGATCTAGTTTATACACCGTAGACGGTTAGAATGGTGTTTTAGACGTTCTTTTCAAAGTCGTCAGTCTATTTGTGCACCATTTTTTAGAGATTATTTTCTGATAGAAAAAAAGACGCCATTATTCAAAATCCAGTACCTTTAGCATGTAAAAATTTAGTTGTTTAAAGTTTCGGCAAATGAGAGGAATAATTTTTTCAAAATCTACCCATTAAATCCAGGCTATGGTGAGTCCAATTCTTTAAAAAAACCTGTTCTACTTCCTTGTAACGTGGATAGGCCTTAAAAAATAATTGTGTGATACTGAATAACACTATGAAAGCGCTTAATTTTAGAGCAAAAATAGTGTTAAAAGATAATGGAATACTTTTTAATGTCTTGTTCCACAATGTGTTATTTAATTTTCTTATTGTGGATATATTTTGAGGCGTTTTGTATGCAGGTAACTCGACTTGTCCAGTTTGTTACATATATCTTTCATAATGTCATTGTCTTCAAAACTTCGATAAGTTGTGATAAAAGTGAACAAAATAAAAAAAAATATGTTTGGCATATATGTGATGTGTAATTCTATCATTGCAAATTTACATTCTCTCAGGTAACGGTCATGCACAAAGTGTGTGTGGAAGTCGATGTCCATTTAAATGCATTTGTATATTTTTGTATTTAAATGTTTCTCTTTGGATTTTGTTTATCGTGACATATTTGTTCTGTCAAATAAGTTATTTCCTATTACAGAAAATAAAACTTTTGAAATATATTATAGTTATGTGATTGATGTGATTCCATTTTGAGGGGGTGTCAGGTGGGGCGAGTCCATTCCACTTTGAGGGGTGTCAGGTGGGGCGAGTCCATTCCACTTTGAGGGGTGTCAGGTGGGAACAGTTCATTTTGATTGAGGGGTTTCAGGTAGGTTGAGTCCATTCCACTCGAGGGGTGACAGGTGGGACAAGGACATTCATCTGAGGGGAAGCAAGTTGGGCGAGGCTATTCTCTTTGTGAAAAGGCATATGGAAAAGTCCATTCCATTGTG
>NW_019775690.1:0-23985 GCF_001039355.2 Lingula anatina | reverse complement strand
TTTGAGGGGTGTCAGGTGGGGCGAGTCCATTCCATTTTGAGGGGTGTCAGGTTGGGAACAGTCCATTTCAATTTGAGGGGTGTCAGGTGGGGCGAGTCCATTCCACTTTGAGGGGTGTCAGGTGGGGCGAGTCCATTCCTCTTTGAGGGGTGTCAGGTGGGAACAGTTCATTTTGATTGAGGGGTTTCAGGTAGGTTGAGTCCATTCCACTCGAGGGGTGACAGGTGGGACAAGGACATTCATCTGAGGGGAAGCAAGTTGGGCGAGGCTATTCTCTTTGTGAAAAGGCATATGGAAAAGTCCATTCCATTGTGAGGGGCGCCAAGCAATATTTATACAACGCTTTATTTCCAAATCATAAAAACGTACACAGTGGACAGTTAACTATGAGAAATTTAAATTTAAGTGCCAAATTTTCATTACAAAAGCCTATGAAAAAATACAACAGAATTTGTCATCAAAATAATGCTCATAATAAGTTATTGAAAACAAACAAAACCAGCCCACAATGAAAATGCAGTTTAACATCAAACAAAATATGATTCACTACGATTAATGTCGAGCTTGGGATATCTACTTCTGAGAGGCAGGAAACATTAATTGGCATTCTTAAAGCTAGTTACTAAAAAGTTTAAACCAAATTTGTACACAATTTACAGCACATTTATTTGAATTCAAAATCGGTCTGCCAATTCACGAAGGAATTGGTAATATGCTTTAAATATCATTTCTAAATAGGCCAAATTTTTGAAAAGATTGGGAATTGGAAAACGCAATCTTAGACCACCATTCTTTATATATCTAAACTGTATTAATAAAATTGGCCAAGAAATCTTCTGGAGGGCGACTATTATGCTATAGAACAAAACTTGCAATGGATTTCAAAAGGCAAGATTGTAAATGCAATTTACTAATGCGGGTTGGTAGAAACTAGATACATTATGCCGGATTTTCTAGATTATTTGTCATTAACCAAATACTAGGTGTCTTTGCAAAAATTGAAAAAATTACTGTTCAATATTTCAAGATATCACAGAAAATCGTCAATCCCAAAAGCAAACCAATACTCGAACAGTTGTTCTATTTATACAGTACTTTCACTGAACTGCCATTATCATTATTTCAAATTGAAATTTAAAACAACAACAACAACAACAACAGAAAAAGACATTTATTCAGCTTTGAACTAATAAATCCATGAATGGGCGTGGGGTTCCTGATTGCGAACAAAAGGCTTGGTTGCTTACAGGCACATGTTGCGCAGTATCTCAGCAGGTTCCTGAAATGAGAAAAAAAAGCTTACAATTATTGATAAAACGACGAGACTCAAAATGCCACTCAAGTATGAAATACCAAAGAGGAGAGGGTGGTTATAATTGAAAAGACGTACGTGTTAATTTGGTTGTCCGAATGCCATCTTTGGTTGGGACTGGAACAAAATTAAGACTGGAGTTGAAGTTGGCTGAAGTCAAACTTTTAACCTGAAATGAGTTAGTGATACGACTAGCGAGTATTCAGAAAGCCAAGGCAAAATATAGATTGTAGTAAATTCATCTTCAAATTTACAAATTTACTCGGTTAAAAGTAAAATCAATTCTTTCCAACTTGAAGAGCTACGTATCTTGAAAATTTCATCATTAAAACTTTTTGAAATATTTTGCTTACAGAAAAAAATGACGTTTTTTACAGTGGAGGTAATAACTTTTATTAACTAGAAAAGCACTCCGAGAGCGCAGACCTCCGCCAAGGCAGCGACTTTTTATTATTATTGACTATTGATTGATTTTTAACCCATTTCCCACCTATCCTGAAAATTTCATCAAAATCAGTCCATAACTTTTTGAGTTATGTTGATGACAAACAAACAGACATACAGACAGACAGACAGGGGTGAAGGTAATTAATAACTTCATTACACTTGCTATTAAACGTTATATTTATAAAGCGCAACCTAATTGCAAATCATTTTTAAATATTTAACATTGACAAAAGATCTTCAAGTTTCCTATGCATAATATATCAAGCACATCATACATAATTTGGGTACAAATACAATCAAGTATCATTTTCTTTTTTAATGTAAAACAGATATGTTGTTTTTAATGTAGTAGGTAGAACAAAATAGGCTACATTTTACTGGAATCGGCAATTTCTGTTAAATATTCAACTATTGTGTACTGAACAATTGATTCGTGCTTGTGAGAGCGTGCTGTAGTATATAATGCATACTCATCTTAAAGGAAGAGTTTGTTGGGAACCTGTCAGTTTGAAGCAGAAAACTGCGTACATCTCGAGTCCAAGTCTCATCTGAAAAAAGTATAAGAACCATCATAATCACATACATATTAAACTATTGGGTTTTATGTTCCCCAAAAAGACATACCAGAATGGGGAGGGGAGGGGTTATCAAGTGCACAAATTGTTCGTTATATTCTAGTCTCTTATTCGGTATGTGCGTTAACTGAGTCTTCCTTAATCTGAGTTGCTTGCGTTTTTCGTATAAAACTGGTTGTTATTTAAAAATATGAAAACAAGTCAGGCAACTCTTCCACCTCGTCGCTCATCTGTGAGGGGTGGAAGACGTACCCGGTAGGAGACATGGGTTCCCTGCCTAATACAATGTAACTGTGTATTTCCAAGGCCACCAGTCGTCTATAAGTATAAGCAGGTGGGGGCGATGATGGCGTTCACACGGGCTTGCTCCTACGCCTCAAAGGAACTACCTTGTCAAAGCACCAAACAGTTTTAATTAAAATATATCCATGTTTATATGCATTTGGAAAACAGGTATTCAAACGATAAACATAATTCGAATAATAAACGAACCAAATTCTAACAAAAAATTCTAGGTGGTTTGGCCACGATTAATAGAAATAAGGAAGATTAATCGTTTTGTTGATATAAAAGAATTCTTCTAATAATTTATCGCAGATTTAAATATGTCCAACTTTAGTGGTATGAACGATATCGAAAATTCAAAATGCATATAACGGTATATTATAACCTTATGTAATTGTTACTGCCACACGCATGCACTTACTATTTATCAAGCAAGCACACCGCATAAAAACAAACGGTAACCAAAATATTCAATTTCATAAAATCCATGGTTATATTGCTCATAGATCAAGTAACTTCATGTCTTAAATCATTGTTTTCTTCGTGATAAATTCTTAACTGGGCCTACATGATGCCACAATTTTGAGCAGAAACGAGTTGCTCGAGCATACTAAATTGTTCAATTGCTAAACGTGCTTCTTATACTAGTATTTAACATTTAATGTATAATGATACATATATCAATTACTTTATTTCAATGCAGGTGACTCTCCTCGAATATGCCTTAAGACGGAATACGCGTTCAGACATTTTGAAGGCCTCCTCTCTTCGAATTCTTTGATGGCAAATCCGTTCTCTACGGAAACAAAAAAATCAGCTATTTAAATAACAATCTTTTTGTCTATTTTCAGGACAGTTATCATTCACGTAAGCAAAATTCCCATTCTTATTAAGCCTATGTACCCAAAGTGCGATTTGCACCATTCAGGTAAATATTGGAAATTGAAAAAAGCAGTATTATCTTCAATTATCTATACAGTACTTACAACAGGTTGCTGTCGTTTTCAATTCCACATTTTCGGCCTGCATGTAGAAATTGTAGTAAAGGCATGTGGCCTCTTTCTTCTCCATCTCATGCTGTCCTCGGTCCTCTCTGAACACCTCTCACCGAAATGCTCACCTGATTTACATGAAAATATATAATTCGCCTAATTTCCGTACGGAAGCCTCGATTTAGATTTTGGTAGATGATAAGGCATACCGTATCATCCAGAGGGGATTTGGGTTTGTTGAAAACATACAAGCAAAACGAACGCATTTTGTTAGCCAACAGGTTCCTCTATTCACCAAATCAGACACCCTATTTTTTATTTGCCATTTACATACTTACACATGACGTGCAGACATACGCCTACTCTTTGAATGCTATTCAATAAAATATATTTTCAACAAGAATAATTACATAGTTCGTTTTGCTTTATATATATATAGGCCTACTTTGTTTTCATCATGGAAAGTTCAATGTGGCACTACTTCGCTGCCGTATGGGAACAGGTCCATTTTTGGGGTTCAATAAGTGAGACAATTCTACCCACGGTTAACAATTGCAACTTTTTTGAAATGCCCTTCTGCTAAATAAAGATGATAAAAAAAGAAACGATCCCACACACTTATCGCGATCGATTTAACTTCCTGGCAAATTACCACCCGTTTGGATAGCACGAAAATTTATGCGTTAGCACTCCTATTGACAATTCCGATATGTACTAGCAGACAGTAGGCTACATATCAGAATCGTCAATAGGAGTGCTAGCGCATGAATTTTCGTGCTACTGTTTGGATTATAAGACTCGTCATTTTCAGCTAACTATGGTCATTCGTTCTATTAGTAGGCCTACATAGCCTATCATAGACTAGTATAGCTAGTCCAGCATGTAACTTGAGCTTACGGATCGAGTGATCTGAAATTTACAGGCATATCAATTAAATATCACTTCGTTATAGCTGTGAAAGACCGCCAAAATGATTTTTTTTTTTTTTGGGGGGGGGGGGGGAGATTCATGCACCTGTAAGGTGGAAAATGTCTTACTTTAAATGTAAAAACAGGAAAAATGGATAATTTGTTCCCATTTATTTTTGCAAATATAAAATGCATCAATTATACAAAACACCAACAACGTTCATTGTAAAATATAAAAAACTACTGTCATTTTCTGTCGTTTTCCCGATCGCGACCTATCTGGCAAGTGCTATATCATGCAAATACGCCTTAATAAGTACAGTGACTAAAAGTAGGCTAAAAATGAAACCATAGGCCAATAAATAGTTTAACTCTGAATTAAAAAAAAAAAATTAAATACTGAAAAAAGAAAATGGCCATTATCTTCTGTGCTGTTATTAGCCTTTATGTTATTGACCTTGCTTGCACTGACTCGGGTGCGCGAAGGCATATGTACACGCGTGAGCGCGTGCATACAGCTCCGGGGGATTGGACCTGATATGTGCTGTTCTGTTCCTGGCACCGCACAGCGCAATCTCAACTTTCTCACCTAGCGCATTCAGAACGACCTTCCCCTTCAATGCTATTTCCGGAGACTATAAATAGTGCGTTAACTCCAGAGTGACTTTGATTCCATTTTTAACTGTACACAAGTAATGTAGTTACTAACTATTAACTCTGCCTTTGAGAGGGCCAGTGATACGATGAAGAGAATAGTGATATTTAGAAATGGTTCCAATGTAGACGGAAAGGTGAGTATGAATCTGTCTGGTGGTGTTGTTAACGTGGAGTAAAATAGAATTAGCAACTGTGCATCTTTGTTTTGGAACATAATTTGATTCCTTTAACCTTCGATCTATAATGGGTCCAAGCTCTACATGGTGTTTGATGATAATTATGTGTGTGTTTGTTTGTGTGTGTGAAATCGCTGGTAAAATTGTATTTTACGATTATACTGTTAATATAACAGCAATGCACTATCAGTATCAGTACATATGCATCTTACTATTTCACGGACAATCAAATTTGATCAAATTAAAATATTAGATGTAGACGTAGTCAAACTGGAGTCCAAATAAGGGGATAATTTCTTTATGTCCACATTATCCCACTCCCGCACATCATCATGATCAGTTTCCTGCATTGTTACTCTCCCTAGAAAAATGTTGTGATATTACTGATGTGTTACTTTGCCTCAGTTTTCAGTGAAACGTGCTAATGGTACCCTTATTGCAGTAAAGGTACCGTTAGCATGTAAGGCTGCAAACTGAGGCAACTTGTTACTCCACTCATTGTTGAACAGCAGTTAGAAGAATTGTTACTTTAAAGTGCTGGGAAGGTGTGTTTTTTATTTTATAAGTTCCTGTATTTACATGAAAGTTTTCATCAATAAAATATTTTATAATTCACATATTTTAGGTGATAGCAGTAACACACAGTCTAGAGGAGGTGCTTCAGGAAGCAGGAAGGAAAGTTGGGTTTGAAGTTAAGAAATTATATACACCTCAAGGAGGACTAGTGGATGACATCAAGCTAATCAGGTTAAAAGATGTTTTATCAGAAAAGTGTAAATGATTGAATGGTTTTAGAGGCAGTGTAACATGCTACAAATTTAACANGGGGGGGGGTGGAGATTCATGCACCTGTAAGGTGGAAAATGTCTTACTTTAAATGTAAAAACAGGAAAAATGGATAATTTGTTCCCATTTATTTTTGCAAATATAAAATGCATCAATTATACAAAACACCAACAACGTTCATTGTAAAATATAAAAAACTACTGTCATTTTCTGTCGTTTTCCCGATCGCGACCTATCTGGCAAGTGCTATATCATGCAAATACGCCTTAATAAGTACAGTGACTAAAAGTAGGCTAAAAATGAAACCATAGGCCAATAAATAGTTTAACTCTGAATTTAAAAAAAAATTAAATACTGAAAAAAGAAAATGGCCATTATCTTCTGTGCTGTTATTAGCCTTTATGTTATTGACCTTGCTTGCACTGACTCGGGTGCGCGAAGGATTGGACCTGATATGTGCTGATCAGTTCCTGGCACCGCACAGCGCAATCTCAACTTTCTCACCTAGCGCATTCAGAACGACCTTCCCCTTCAATGCTATTTCCGGAGACTATAAATAGTGCGTTAACTCCAGAGTGACTTTGATTCCATTTTTAACTGTACACAAGTAATGTAGTTACTAACTATTAACTCTGCCTTTGAGAGGGCCAGTGATACGATGAAGAGAATAGTGATATTTAGAAATGGTTCCAATGTAGACGGAAAGGTGAGTATGAATCTGTCTGGTGGTGTTGTTAACGTGGAGTAAAATAGAATTAGCAACTGTGCATCTTTGTTTTGGAACATAATTTGATTCCTTTAACCTTCGATCTATAATGGGTCCAAGCTCTACATGGTGTTTGATGATAATTATGTGTGTGTTTGTTTGTGTGTGTGAAATCGCTGGTAAAATTGTATTTTACGATTATACTGTTAATATAACAGCAATGCACTATCAGTATCAGTACATATGCATCTTACTATTTCACGGACAATCAAATTTGATCAAATTAAAATATTAGATGTAGACGTAGTCAAACTGGAGTCCAAATAAGGGGATAATTTCTTTATGTCCACATTATCCCACTCCCGCACATCATCATGATCAGTTTCCTGCATTGTTACTCTCCCTAGAAAAATGTTGTGATATTACTGATGTGTTACTTTGCCTCAGTTTTCAGTGAAACGTGCTAATGGTACCCTTATTGCAGTAAAGGTACCGTTAGCATGTAAGGCTGCAAACTGAGGCAACTTGTTACTCCACTCATTGTTGAACAGCAGTTAGAAGAATTGTTACTTTAAAGTGCTGGGAAGGTGTGTTTTTTATTTTATAAGTTCCTGTATTTACATGAAAGTTTTCATCAATAAAATATTTTATAATTCACATATTTTAGGTGATAGCAGTAACACACAGTCTAGAGGAGGTGCTTCAGGAAGCAGGAAGGAAAGTTGGGTTTGAAGTTAAGAAATTATATACACCTCAAGGAGGACTAGTGGATGACATCAAGCTAATCAGGTTAAAAGATGTTTTATCAGAAAAGTGTAAATGATTGAATGGTTTTAGAGGCAGTGTAACATGCTACAAATTTAACAACTTTTAAGTAACATGATCATGTAGAAATGGTACTACCAGTGTATTGTCCTTTAAAATGTTTGTTTTTTAAATGTTTAAAACACAAGTTCCATAACGGCTTGTGTATTGACTTTTTCTTGGGCAGTAAAACATGTAGGCTTTATTTTATGCAAAAAAGTCAAAATTAATATTAATAAATTTTATTAAGTGTAGGAGATAAACATATATAATACTAGCCACTTTTCTTTGTCTTCTAAAGGGATGAAGATGTTATGTATGTGTCACCTGGAGAACCATTTATAGGTAAAGATCTGTTATCAAATTTGCAGACACTGTCCCAATTAAAAAAAAAAAAGACCAGTTGCGTTTGAAAATTGAGTCATGTTTTATTTTAACCCACTTACACTCACTAAGACTATAAGTTAATCAGAGATTTTCAAAATATTTATGGTTTAGATTTAAGTCCGAACCAAAAATGTTAAAAAATGTGCATATAGTTTGCCATACCTGTCCTTGAAAACTGCAGAACATGGTGATGATAACAGTTCCCATTAATCTATTTAACTCAGGATGGTAATAATAAGATGGTGAAATTCACTGACTTATTATTCACTGAATCGATGTATCTGTATTAACATTTATGAAAAAAATTCAGAACTCAACAAGAGAGTGCAGTGGACTCCCAGTGATGGGGACTCGATGCATACAAGTTTGAAAGTTGGCAGTAGTGATAATTGGATCACACTGAATGTAGGAGGCAGGCTGTTTACTACCACCAGAAGTACGCTCACAGGAAAAGAAACTGACAGCATGCTTGCCAGGATGTTTGCTGATGAAGGAGGTTTGTAATTATATACTGTTTGCGTTGAACTTTGAAAAAGAAAATAAATCATGCTTTGATGTTGCTTTATAAATGCTGCAAGTTTTGAGTCATAACTTTGGATATGCAGGCTCTTTGACATCACAAAGCAATCATCAGCAAAAATCATTGCACCAACTTTCATACTTTGGCTCTTTTTGAAATTGTCATTTTGGACATGAGCAATTAAAGATAATAATATTTATGGTATGTATTACAGCATCATCATGGCAGAGCAGTGTAGATGAACATGGGGCATATCTCATTGACAGAAGTCCTATCTACTTTGAACCAATACTCAACTATCTCAGACATGGGCAACTGATTTTAGATAAAAACATCAATCCTCAAGGTTAGTGGATGAGACGCCCATGGGTATTAGGAAAGGCATTTTGTGAATTTATGTAGGAGAGTATTTAAATTTTTAATTTGTCTAACATGAAATGTCTGATTTTGTCTGTGAAAGGTTGGCTCATGCAACCTTGATGGAAAGCTGAACAAATATCAAACATCTGTAGCATGTTCTACAATTTGTTGACCATAACTTTGTGTTATTATTTACATGTTTTGTTCATTTTACCTTTGCTAAGTGAAAGAGTAAAAAAAATTACTCTAAAAAACAGTGATTGACTTTTTTAAACAAATTAAAGAGAACAATTCTCACGAAAACTAATTTGAACAGGTCAAAGGTAAGGTAAATGCTGGTTTATGTAAATTTCAGGTGTTTTAGAAGAATGCAAGTTTTTTGGAATTACATCACTGGTAGAACAACTTGAGGCTATTGTCAGGGTGGGTATCACCAGAGATCTTATTCCTTCACTGTTAGAAGTGGAATCTTGGTATCTAATTTAACAACTGCCTATAGTCACGATTAAGTAAGACTGCACTGTTTGCAATGATGTAAAATTGGAACCTGTAAAAACAATTACTTGGTAAAAAAAAATAGAACTTTGAGACTCAGTATTTGAATATTGGAATTAAAACTTCTAAAACAAACCAATTAAAATACCATGACAGTTTGTAGATGCCTCTATAGTTAATTTGCTAAAATCTAAACAATGAATTGCTTTTCATTTTCTACAGAAACAACAGCCAGCTGAAGATTTCACTCCAATTTCCAGAAGAGAATTTGTATTTTCACTAATGTCTACAAATACTACCACTGATCTGAGGTGTCAGGTGAGTTTTTTATTTTCAGTTTTCAGAAAATGGTATTGTAAGGTTTTCATATTCTTGTGAAAAATTATTTATGCTGCATAAAGTTAAGTACATGTTTCTAAGCAGATAAAGATTTTTCGGGTCATTTGACAAAGCTGAATTGATTATTTGAAAACTTCTCACATTTTCATGTGAAATTGATACAATTATTATCAGTTAAAAGCACTTTATACAGTTATAGAATATAAACTAGTCTATATGATGTTATTTACAGGGTCTTAATTTCACAGGAGCAGACCTGTCCAAGCTAGATCTGAGACACATTAATTTCAGATATGCCATTCTTAAAGGAACAAATTTGAGTGGGGCCAATCTATCCCAGTGTAACTTTGAGAGAGCAGATCTTTCACATGCAATACTTGATGTAAGTTTTACTGAAGTGAACTTATTTGAGAATTTTTTTTCAGTGAGACTAAAATTTTGATGAATCGTAATTTTAGTGACATTTGTAAGCAAAATGACATTTTAGTTAGCATTGAAAAGAAACATTTTGTATTTTATTGTCTTAAAGCTGGATTGATCCCGTTTAACTCTTGTTTGTTAATCATGACTAAGATTATCAGATCATTTTTTGTAGGGTGCTATATTGCTTGGAGCAAAGTTCATGTGTGCATGTTTGGAAGGTGCATTAATGAAAGGTTGTAATTTTGAAGACCCTGCTGGCAGTAGAGCAAATATGGAAGGTTTGTAGTCCTACTGGCGTTTCTGTATTATACATATAACTATTATAATTATGGTTTTACCTGCTTTAAATATCCTTTGAAGGCAAGAGGGTCATTCATAGTACAAATTTTACACAGTTCACACTTACAAATCAAAATTTATATGATAACAATGAAATTGCACAAAGTAACATTGCCCCTAAAAGCTTTTGAATTCATTGATCTGTTTAGGTGCCAATATGAAGAATGTGAATTTAGAAGGCAGCCACATGGCTGGTGTTAATCTCCGAGTTGCCACATTAAAGAACAGCAATTTAAAGAACTGTGATCTGAGGGCTGCAGTGTTGGCTGGAGCTGATCTGGAAGTAAGAGGATTGAATGCATTTAGCCTTGGCCAATTGTTATTTAAATCATAAATTTAAGTTTTTAAAAGCATTTATTAATGAATACAGCATATTTTCAAAATTACAGATGTGCACATAAATTATGTAGAGTTGACTAAATTTCATGTTAAATTCATAAATTTTGATTCATTTTATTGATTTATGTATGTAGTTATTATTGAGATGATGTTAAGTCATTATGTTTCATTATTCCAGAACTGTGACCTCTCTGGTTGTGATTTACAAGAGGCTAACCTGCGTGGTGCCAACTTGAAAGGAGCATCATTAGAACTCATGTTGAATCCACTTCATATGTCACAGACGATACGCTAGTCCACATTCAGACGGTCCTCTTTTATGCTCAAATTTTTCTTGTGAATTCTATATTTGTAAAGTCTTGATATTGACACCCAAACACAATCAAATGTACCCATTGTTAAAAAAAGAAAGTAGACTTTTCCATCAAGTTTTGATAGCGTTATAATGCAATCAGCAGTTGGATAGATAACAAGACTTAAAAATAATCTGTTAACATGGCTGATGCAAAATGTTCGTTGTAGATCATACACCTTATTCATACACCTTTTTCTGTTTTCAAATACCTTCAAATTATAAAGTTAAATTTTAGGTGAATCTGGTGAGCCTGGCGTTTCTAAAAGTGCCTATTTAAATCCATCCAGTGGAGCAAGTAGACTTCAATCATGTTATTAAATATAAAAACTTTATGATATTTCTTATGTAAATATTTCTGATATCAGAGAGGAGTACACCAGTTGATAAGTAAAAGCAATAATGGTAGTATCCTCAGCTGAGGTGACAGGGTCTTAAAAGTTTTGTTTCAAGCTTGGTTTATGTTTGAGATTAATACTGTGCATTACGTCTGAACATACGTCAAATTCAAAATATTGAAAGTTTGCTTTAGAACTACTGTATGTACAAAATTAGTAGTAAATAAATGCCATATATTCTATCAAGAAGCTTAAAGTTTTGTTGGAAATATGTCCATACAGGCTGATGTAAATATCAATACAAGTTCTGTTTGGGCTGAACCTTATTAAACTTGTTTCATTAAACAATGTCCATAAGTGTACAACATTATTCATAAAAAGGTTTATTTCGATCTGGAAGGAAGTAAAGTATTTTAAAAGCAAAAAAAAATAAAATAAGAAATTCAATTGCAGTTATTTCATAAAATGCCCACAATGTTGTTTTTCCTCTCCATTGTCATACTGTCATTTTTATTGGCAAATGAGCATATCCTTGGTAAATTGTCTCTATGCAAACTGCACAACATGTCCCCTTAACAAAACCAAATATGCAGGTATATTGTAACAGGTCTTTAAAGCATAAGCCACTACAATTCTCTGAACAATTCCCCTATGAGTTTATATTCTTTCCATGCGATAAAACTAATTTCAAATGCACAAGCTCTAAACAAGGAATGTTCTATCTATTTTGAAGTAAAAGATCCACTCCTGCTGCTAGGTTGTCAACATAACTATCTGGCTTAACTGTGGGGTGATTTTCATCAGAGGGCCTGTGAAAAAAAATACAAGAGTTTATAACATATCTGGGCAGAGGATGGTTTATTTCTCACTTCTTTACATTTTGCTGCATTTAATGGCAAAATATTTTCATGTGTATTCATGTAAGAAGGTTTCCAATTTGGAAAAGGTAGATACAATTCAAAATAAGTTTTGAATTTCAATAACTTGGCATATTATGATAACATTCTGGACTTGCAAAAATGTTTTAACCATGCACTGCCCAGGTTATGTAATACTCACCTGAACTTTCCTGTTCGCACTTGAATTCCTTTCATACCACAGGCCTGGGCACCTCCAACATCATTCACTATATCATCACCAATCATAACAGCCTAGAAATATCATATCGGAATAAGATTATGCACCCTACATCAAAGAGGGCCAAGTCATCTTGGTGAGTGTTTGTCTGTGTAGTGTATGTGCATGCACGCACAAGTGTGTACAATAACTTTTAATTAAAATTAACAAAATTCTGACAATTGTGAAAATGAATATAAAAGTTAATATCACAAGAAAAACATCATTAATAACAATTAGGCTTCTAAACAAAAATGACCACCATTTTCTATACTTACATTGGATGCATCTACACCCATGTCTTTTAGCACTGCATTAAAAAATGATGGTGATGGTTTCCCCACTATCTCGGCTTTAACATCACAGGCATACTGTAAGGAAAATGCTGTAGTAGCTCAAAAAATGAAAAATTACAAAAAAGTGAGACCACAAAACTAAATTTCCAATGGGCATGCTGTAAAATAGAAACACGTGTACACAACTAATTATGAATCAGACCTTGCCTAACCTAATGCATGGAATGTATTGTTTGATATCTAATTCCGCTATTATAACTGAATTTACCTCTAAAGCCTTCATATATGCTCCAACATCCAGTTTCAAGCCACCTGCTTCTTTGTAGTATTTCCTATAACATTAATTAATAATAAATAAGATTAAAGAGTATATGTTCCTGATTTAAGCACACCCTGCTTTCTTAACCCTCTTTAATTCTACCCACAATTCCTTGGGATTCGTAAAATTTGTAAAAAGTCAATTACTGAATTAACAAAACATCCATAAATGTGAATATTATGGAAACTGATATCACTGAATTAATCAGAATTTAGTAAAATATTCGACTCAATACTTTTTAAATACTTAAATTATACATAATTATATTATCCGCCACTTTATAAGATACTGTCAAACAACATTTCTTACAAAAATAATAATCCGTGTGATAAAGTGATTGATAAAAAAAAAAGAATAAGGCTGTAGCATTACCCCTGCCCCATAGAGATCAATACTGGCTTTTCCAGTGACATCAAGGTTTGAAAGGCTTTATTGACCTTTTCAAATGTGAAATATTTAGCGGCGTCTCCCAGTACAACACAGTTAGGATCATTTTGATCAATATCAGCAAACTCTGGATCACATGCTGAAATTGGAAATCCATTTAATGTTCCTATGTGATGAAAATGAAATAAAACATCTGGGTGCTTGAATTTAATAAAATTTATTTGGAGATTAGCTATAGTAACAATACTGATTTATAAATAGTTACTGTTATTATTAATTAGTAATATTTCAACAGTAATTTTTTTAAAAAATTCATATGTGTATTTCTTAAATATTGCCAACAAGACATAAGTAAAAATAAATGAAAAAAGTAAGAGCAACCCATCACTGACTTCGGTAAAAAGCAAGTTTAAATTATGAACCTCAAAAACAAGTGACAAAAATAGACAATAAATTAAATGGTATTTAATTGACAAAACATTTTATTCACATGGATGTATCACAGTAAATGGCCTCAAGTTTCTCTCCTTTAGTATTTGACACACAGCAGGGGCTGGTGGGAACACCTCTGACACACCAAGGGTAAACCCTAACCGACTTAGTTTTCTCACCAGCTGTTCTCTGGTACACTGGGTTTCATTGGTGCAAAACCGAACTGGAAGGCCAGATTTTCTCAGCCTGCAAGGCAATAATTCCTATTAAATATAAGTGATATGTGGTCATTAAATAACCATTTAATCAATATTTTCATTGTATATGTTTAGTTACTGTCCTGTAATAGTACTAATAAATGAAAGAATGGATTACAAGTAAATAAACAAACAAATAAATATCCAAAAATTAAACCAAAAAATTAAATGATAACAATGTTTTAATCACTTTACCAAAAACAGCAATATACCGTAAATAAATAAATATATATATATATATATATATATATATATATATATATATATATATATATATATGGCTTTGTCGGCCTGTACATCTCCAGAATGACTCCAAGAGGATAAGTAAGTAAAACATCTCCAGAATACTCCTTGGTTCACCCCATCAGTTGACCCAAGTGATCCATATTGATAATCAGCATTATAATAGCAAGAACGTTATATTTCCAAACTACAACTAACCTCTCCACAGCTTCAACAGATCCATCAATGGCAACACCTACATCGTCTTCCGTGTTGTTATACAAAACGCCTGATATATCTAACAGTACTCCTTGAATAGATTTACTGCTCCACGGGCTAGGCTTTACAGGTAAGGCCATATCGGGTCGGGTCGACCGGCTGCTAACAATGTAGGTATTTTCTCCATGTAGCGTACACGAAAGTTGGAACCTTTTCCCTGTTGAGTTTTTACCGTCATTACAAGTACAATAAATATCTTTTTTTTTTTCAATTCAACTTTAGTGAATAGTAAATAAATGAATAAATGAAAGGAACAGGAAAAATAATTTGGATTATGGGCAGAGAAGGAGGCAAGTTTGCCTGATAGGTGAGGATATGGTGGATCCTGCTTCTAAATATTTAATAAAAATAAAATACTTTTTCAATTTTTATTACTCTCATTTTATTGGTAACCATGACAGTTGCATATTTTTTGGTAAAACAGTAAAAAATCTCTACTCAGATTTTTCACACAAAAAAATCTTTCTCGCTTAAACCCTGTCAATGTTGTCCACATTCTTCATGTACTTGGACAAATGCAAGTAAATTCTTAGGCAACATTCCAGATTTACTGTAACAAAGCTTCTGTTTAATAATAGTTCGAGCTGCCAGGCATTTCAGTGTCATAAATTCAAATGGAGATATCCCCAATTCTGGATGAGCCATTAGAATATCATATGGATTTTCGCCATACCTGTTCTCAACATCAACATGTGCACCATTCATAATAAAATATCTGATGAAATCTTTATCAGGGTGTAAAGATTTAAGACAAAATATCAGAGGTGTGGTACCATCTTTGTCTTTAACATTTACATCTATGCCAGCCTTAACAAGCCAGTCAGTGATGAGAATGCTTGGGTAAAGAGCCTCTTGGAAGAAATACAAGGTACTTCTAGCAGTGAACACGTTATATGATGCAATTCTAATGAATTCCCAATTCAAATTAATTTCAAATGTCTGCCCTACTTGATCTTCTATTTCAAGGATTGTAGAGAGACTGTGAACGAGTTTTCCTTTTTGAGATGGATTTAATGCAGTTTTACTGTTGATGACATGCAGCATTCCAAGAATCCCCATCAGATTTTCAATTTGCTCCATAAAATTAGAATTATCCTTTTCTCCACAAATTGGTGTAAGCTCCAGTATGAGCTTCATTAATTTATTTATCAGATTTACCATAGTAATGAGAGGATCTATATACCGGGCAGCATCAGAATTGTTGCTTATTTTACCTGTTGTGAATTTGTGAAGTGCATACTGCATGAGAAAAGAAAGAGCCTCTTCACACTGATTTTGAAACTTTCCCTCTAAACTGAGATTTATAGAGTAGATAAATAGTTTAATCCCCAGGCACATATCTTGATCCACCACTCTTGAGGCTTCATGCAAAAGCTCTCCAAGCACAAGTTTGCTTTTAGTAGGCTCCACATTCAGAGACATGCGCAAAGCTAATGCCTGTTGCTCTAAAGCTCTAAAATTCCTTCCCAATTTTCGAAGAGTATCTTTATCTCTGAATGGAGAAATTGAGAGCAAAATCTCATTGCAGGTGCCCTGACAGTCTTCACTATCTTTGAACTCCACTATGAAATCTGGCAGTTCTTTGAAGGCATCAGTGCAATGAGAGACATCTGCAACTTTCAGAGCTTTTTTCCAACATTTTAAAGTTCTGGATACAAGGACCTGGTCGTATATTAATTGTGCATTGTGTAGAATACACGCTGCTCCCAGCTGAAGCCACAACCTTATTCTTTCTCTTTCAGTGACTTTTAAACTACGTTGTTCCAAAAGCCATTTTCCTACAAGATAACATCCAGTTTTACAGGCCTCTTCGACTGGAGTGCATCCACAGTCAGACTGGGCATTGATGTCCAAACCATATTCAGCTAATGCTCGTACAAACTGTACCACTTTTTTTACATTTGCTGCATCAAAATTTGCACGGTGATTGTGACACACAGCATGTAAAACATTCCATCCATTTAATTTTTCATTCACATCTGCACCATGATGAACTAGTAAGTGCAAGAGGTTAACAGACAAGCCTGCAGAATCCGCTATTAGAAACAGTGGTGTTTTCCTCTTGGTTCTATGAGTTGCTGATGCCCCAGCTTCCAGAAGAGACTTCACAATAGCTTCATTATCCACCAAAATGGCAAGATAAAGAGCTGTACCTAAAATGTGAAAGTTGGATTGTTGGAACATTTTTATAACATTATGGTCAGTATTGATAATTTCTTACATTGATATATTTAATGAGTTCATTTAAACTACTGACAGTGAATGATATACTGATGAACATTGAGCAGGCTTTTGTACATTTGACATGCTATGCCTCTCCCAGGCTTCGTCTTAATTGTTTGTTTTAAAAGATAAAAGCTGGCAATGCATACTGGTATATATACACTCATATTTTGTCTACTGGACTGATTTCAATTACTCACATATTCCTTTTACTGGCAAGGGGCAGAATTCTATATCTACATCACATTCCTGCTCCAAATCACAGTACTTCTGGTTCAGGAGGAAGTCTACTATCTCTGTTCGTTGGTGCACAATGGCTTCAAACAATGCAGTACCTGCTGCTGTGTTCTTTTTGCTCAGCAAGTTTCTGATGTCTTTTTGGGAGATTCCTGACAAAGACAGTTGCAATGCCTCTAGGTCTCCTTGCTGGCAGTAGCCTTGGATTAAATCAGAGGACACCTGAAAATAAGGGAAAAAATCCCCTAAAGTTTATCAACTTAGTTACTTTGTGTCACATATTTACAAATTACAGTATACATATATACTAGTACATGTAAATTACCATTTAATTAACTGGATAAGACTTGTTTCAAACCTAGCTTACTTTTGACCATTTTGACTATAACATTTCTAAAGCCAGTAAATACCTGTACAGTAATATTTTACCTCACCTGCATAGCGTGTGCATTACATGTATTACACTCGCTAACTGCAGTTCAACTCAACATCATCTTCAGTACTACAAAGAATTGCAGTTTGACTCTCAGTGGTAGACTATCTCAACGCTCGGCTATCACCTTGATTGAACGAAACGTTAAAGAGAGCTGATAAGAACGTCTTCAAAATCAGTCCCTTGGTGTAAACTGCATATGTTCAGTGCATAACTTTTTAAAACTCGCATTTTTCAAGCTCGCGACTGTCTCAGTTTTCTCCACTGACGTGTAGCAACACAGTTTCTCTGGAATAGTGTCTAACACGCTAAAAAAATTGCCCAATAAGTGTTGACAATGTGAAACAAGTTTAAGATTAAAACGGACATCAATATATTATATTGAATTATGTATATCACCTTTAATTACTAAAGGTATAAGAAGAAATAAATAAATAAGCTTGAATAATTTCTTTAACTTATCGTTAGCAATGTACGCGTGTTATAGCTATGTTTTCGCACCTGTCTCTTTCATATCCCTGCGCTCCGCGGGCCAGGTGAGGTGAAAAAAATATATGTAAAGATTTGTCAAGAATGCTTTAAAAAACAGAAGAAATTGTTGTTTTTTTCGCATTTGGTACTTTTTGCTACCAAAAACACAATCTTGTCATTTCAGTATAAAAGAAAAATATGGTTTTATTTTAGAACTATTTGCTCTTCTGTGCGAAGGTGTGAATCACTCCAGGTACATGACCTAATTTTGGAGGGCCAACGGTGCCCACCTGTAAAATTTCAGAATCAATGTTCAATGGAATAGGAGCGTAAGGTTGCATTTTGTAAAAATCGGAGAAGATGAAGGGATGGGTTGGTTCGTTTCTGGTGCTGATATATAGCAGCTTTGTCGTATCGCAAACAGGTGAGTTGATCAGAAATGTAACCTGTGGCCACCTTTATTGCTTTCTCATGACTCATTTCAAAATGTCGGTTGTAAACTATAAGGAATGCGAGGTATTTTTCTAAATCAAGTGATTTTTTGTTGTGATTATGAATAAATTATATGTGTCCCTGCAATGGCAATCTTTCATAAAAAAATTGTTAAAATTAGTATTGGTGTTAGAAATAAAGGATTTGATCGCCAATTTGATATCTAAGATAACACCTGAAAGACTTTCACTAGTCGTGGCTGTGATTTATAGTAAAGCCCCCTTTCCACTGGACGGCGTCCTTTCTGCGTACCATAGTTCGGCCCATTTTGAGAGTAAAAAAATATATTTACGTGCCGACAACCGTCTAATCATTGAGCATTCATACTCTTCTGCAACCAAAGCGATGCTTGTGCCTCTCTCTACGACCACAGCGATGCCAGTTCCATGGTCGCAGAAGGGACGCCGTCCAGTTTAAAGTGGTTTTAAGACTTGCCTTGGCGGTGAAATATTTCATCTTGTATATGCATAAAAACACCAATTACTTAACCTCAATGTTTTATTAGACTTCTGTAACTAAAAAATTCATCAGTAATTATTGATAGAATTAAAAAATAAAATTATGACAGTGGAAACAAAAAGCAATGCATTATTTATATTTTGGAAATGTTTAATTGATTCTAATTTGTATGCCAGTGCATAGATAATAGAGAAAGAAGAAAATAATTAATTTTTAAATTAATTTATCGTTATAGTTTTATGTCTAGCATGCTTTTCTTTTTTTGTAAACAGAAGTTGCCAAATGGTGTGCCATATCTGAGGCAGAGTTGCAGAAGTGTAATGCGTGGAGCACAGCTGTACAAGCAAAACAATACACTGGCACACCTAGACTAGAATGTGTCCTTGGGGAGAATAGCTTCGACTGCATGGACAAAATTTCAAGATACACAGCAGACTTGATGGCAGTCGATGCGGGTGATGCTTACTTTGCTGGGCGTTTCTTTAGTCTTGCTCCAATCATGGCAGAGGAGTATATTAATAGTAAGTCATAAATTAGAATATAAATTATTAATGATAAACTAAAAACATTAAGTATAAATTATAAGAGTTGTTTTATCAGAAAAATACCAAAACTACATATAGAGTATACAGAAAGTTTGAGATTTTTCTGTGAATTTAAAGAATACTGATAATAAGTCTTTTCAGAAAAAAGTACAGAAGTGTGTTTATTTTAATATTTTTCCTTTTATAATTTTTTTACAGAGGAACAAATGTATGCTGTTGCTGTTGTAAAAAAGGGAACTAATTTCAATATAAAAACACTGGCTGGTAAAAATTCTTGTCATCCAGGTAAGTTTAAGTAAATACCTGATAAGCTTATTTGCATAAAAGTGTTTTATGAATAATGAAAGAATTTACTCAAATGGAACATTTGTTCAACTTCTTATGTTACATTTGATGAAATTTCTTGTTTTTTAATTAAAAATCTCCATGCTGAAAGTGTTTTTTATTTTCATTTTGATACCCGTAATACTCAAATTTAGGTTTACTTCTTGAAAGAATGTATAACAAATTGAAAATCCTTTTGATTACCTCAATTTATTATATTCCAGGGATAAACAGTGCTGCAGGCTATGTGTATCCCATGGCACAGATGTTTCAAAGCAAACTGATCTCAGTAACTGAGTGTAATGTGCAGCTGAAGTCAGTGGCCAACTTCTTCAATGTATCCTGTATTCCTGGGGCACTCAGTACACACAAGAATGTATTTGGTATGAATTTGTTTTGTTGATATTATGGAGGCAGAAAGAGTTTCATACTTGTTCACTTGAAGTTATCCAGCATTCATCCCTTCAGGATCTGTATTCAATGACATTTTATAATTTGTTATTATTTTCTATTTATTAATTACTTTATAATGTAAAAGATTCCATATGATTTTTCTTTTACCCTCTTACATGATGAAGTTTTTATTTTGCCCAGGTGATAACCCACCTGACGTGTGTAGCCTGTGTCAGGGACGAGGCAGTGACTTTTGCATGTCATCAGATCCATTTGGTGGATTTGCTGGTGCATTCCAGTGCCTTGCCAGTGGCAGAGGAGATGTTGCCTTCCTAAGGCATGCAGATGTGCTGAAATATACCAGAGAAAATCCAAATTATGCAGATTCTGTGAGTCATGCTTAATTCCCTTTGGTTTGTACAAATAAACGAATCCCCCATCTTTATTATTTAATTTCGTATTCTTTATTTATTTTGCTGGTTCATTTTTGAATTGGAACAAGATAAATTATTGACTAAGATAAATTATTGACTAAAATAAAATGGGATGCTATTGGGATTCATCTCACTGTATTGTTATGGAAAATATTAAATAAGACAGTATTGAAATTTAGAATAGTTTGACCATAAACTTAGCTCTTACAGTTAACAAGCAAAGGTGTTAAAGATACATTTCTAGTGCTAAATATGTTGCTGTTTACCTTGCAGGATTTTGAGCTTCTTTGTCCTACTGTATTGGAGTCTGGCGTTGAAGTCGATCCTGTCCTGTTCAGGAGACCTGTAAGTGACTTCAGGCTCTGTAACTTTGGACAAGTCCCCGACAATGTGGTGATGACTGGCAGCAGGCGCACAACTGAAGCAAAAGCTGCCTTCAAAAGTCTGCTGTCCAAATCTTCTAGAGATTTCACAGTGTATATTCCACCCTCAACTGGCATAGGCACTAATGCCACTACCACCACAACCACACCCAGGCCAGGGAGCTTCAGAATCTTCGAGTCCCGGGACTTTGGGGCATATGATTTGTTGTTTTCTGATGACACAAGGGCTCTGGCTGATGTAGGCCAGCTGGATACCTACTACGAATGGCTTGGTTAGTGGCATATTTGATTTTATAATAATTGTCAAACTTCATATATTTGTAATTTTCAGCACTGTTTTTTGAATGATTGTAGTTAGAACTTTCTTAAAAGTTAATTAACTCCTTTTCATAATTTTATCAGGTGATAAGTTCAGAGAAACAAGACAGAAGTTGATTGTCTGTCCACTGCCATATACTCGATGGTGTGTCATTTCTTCTGATGAAATGGCAAAGTGCGAGCAGATGAAGATGAATTTTGCTGCTATGAACCTACGTCCCACACTGGACTGTGTCCGTGGAGACAATGCCCGTGATTGTATGAGAATCATCAAAGAGGGAGATGCTGATATCATTAATCTGGATGCCTCTGATGTGTACATTGCAGGAAGGTACAACAAAAAAACATTTGATATTTGGAACAAATGATTATAAGACATTGAAATACATTAAAATAAGTTTGGCTCAAGATATTGCATTGATATCATACAGAAATTCCACCAGACTATAAATGTATATCTTTGACTATTATAATTCATGAAATATGTTAGAATTTAATAAATCAATGACAGAATGTCTGGCTTTTATTTTGCATTTCATGATATCTTTTTCAGTTAAACAGATTTTCTTCATTGTAAATAGTGTAAAATAAATACCATCATTATATTTGTCCAAAGTGATATGCGTCATTTTTCAGTTGTGACCCATACAATTGTGCCTTTTTCAGGAATTATGGTCTTGTCCCAATTGCTTATGAAAACTTAGGAGATGCAAATACTGATTTTTATTATGCCGTAGCAGTGTCAAGAAAAGTAGATTCCACCACTAACTTATTTAACCTGAAAGGTAAGTTGTATTTAAACTAGGATATTAATATTTTAAAAGTATTAGCAGTGTATCTTTATAACTGAAGTAAGTTTCAAGTTAAAAAATTAATTATTGAAAAAAATATCCTATGCTCCCAGTTGCCATGCAGGTATCTAAATACCCTACAGAAAAATGCTGTCCCAAGTTGGTAAATCAGAATAGTAAAAAAGAGTGCTTACTTTCCAGACAAGAGGACATGTCATAGTGGCATTGGTCTTGCAGCAGGTTGGATAGTTCCCATGGATATCATGTTGCAGACTGGCCAGCTCACTGTGGATAACTGTGATCTTTACGAGGCTCTAGGTGAGGAGAGAGGTTTAAGAAAGTTGACATTACTCTATGTATAAAATGGTGCCTGCAAGAATTCTACAGACTTGAGTACCAAGAAAAACAGCACCTACAAAACAAAGGCTCTGTAATTAAAATTTTGAATACAGTCCAGAACACTGGCACAGTTTTAAAATTTTGAACGCAATTTAAATCCTTTAAAGATCTGATCCCAGCCTTTGTCCAAATACTAAAATTTATAATTAAAGATTGTTTGCTGTAGTACAGGCTCATTTAAGTGTTCCATTCACAGTCTGAGAATTGCATACTCTCTCTTGCTTTAGGGCGATTCGTCAGTCGCAGCTGTGTTCCTGGCATCCTGGACCCCCTGTACAATGTTAAGGGGACCAACCCCATTAGTCTGTGTGAAGCTTGTGCATCTGGTGGAAGGTACAAGTGCCAGAGGAACAGTGTGGAGTTGTACTACAGTGACACTGGGGCGTTTAGGTGCCTTGCAGAAGGTGAGGAAAAAGCATTAAAATTTAGTGATATGAATTCCATGCATCCAGGCTACAATAGAAATTGACCATATCTCGACTGCTCAGTCAGGCATTTGCTCAAGTTCTGCATATGTTTCTACACCTAGCAAAATGAGTAATGTATTATTGTTCCTCGCTCTGTATTTTTGGCCACTTCTTTTACAAATGTTTTACTTTAAATTATCAGATTATAATGAGAAGTGTTTTCTTTTATTTTATTGTTTGTTTCACAACGTAGGTGGTGGAGATGTGGCATTTGTGATGCACACCACTGTGCGTGACAACACGGGAGGCAAGAACCAGGCCGAGTGGGCCAGGAACAGGCGTGCTGATGACTATGAGCTCCTCTGTAAGGATGGGACGCGTGCCTCCGTTGATGACTGGAAAACATGTTACCTGTCTAAAGTACCAGCCAGCGCAATTGTAACAGCAGGTGTGAATTTTTTAGATAATTATTCTCATTCTGGTTTACCATGTTCAGTTTTTGATGTATCCTTATAATCAGCTATTTTATCAATGAAGATAAATTGAAAATGAGCACTTTAATTGGGCCTGTTTTAAAAGTATTTCTGTTAATTTTTTTTTTGCTTTCCAATTTCAGATTATAAAGATGAAGAGACCAGAAATCATTACTGGAACCTACTTAATTACGGGCAATACCTTTTTGGCTCCGACAGGTAAAAAGAGCATTAAGCATTTAGTTTGTATTGACTAAGATAAAGCCTGGTTCTGTGTTCTTTTAAATTTATGCCAATACAATCAAATATCAAGACAATACAAACTGTACATTAAAGTGTTTTTTGAAAGAGCATA